>BRZM01000011.1:993049-1081279 GCA_033238685.1 Lates japonicus
ACACACACACACAAAGCTCTCATAATCTATATTCAACATAGTCTGTCACTGTATAATATAACACATTTCCCCTGTAATCATTTTTGTAGCAGTGGTGATGAATACACTTTGAGTTACACTTCTGGTAATTACTATACCAATCTTCATGTGGCAGTTCAGTACCAGTCACATGTAGATGCTTGTATCATAAGTTTTCATTTCATTATAAATGCTGACCCTTTAACTATCTATTTTCTGGGATAAGATGACAAAAATTATGCTTGTACAACTGTTAGAAGGCATTTTGAAACTTTTGATGGTCACCTGGCTCAAATGAGTATCAAAAGACAAAAAAAAGTGTGCTGTTGACTTACAAACCCCAGCCTCCATCTGGCAGCTGAACGGAGCGCAGGTATCTCACCATCTCCTTCTTCCAGGCCTTGGCCAGAGGAATCTTAGCCACATGACATGTGATCAGGAGGCCTGAGGAGCACACACATGGGTACACGTACACATCAAGAGAGACAGAAGCACATGCATGAAAAAATGGTATCATGAAATTCTCTGGCCTGCTGATATGCAGATTAGGTAAATTGCCCATAGGTGCCTCTATATGCACCCGATCCGGGTCCCAGACTTCTCCCAGTCTGGCTCTGGGAGGCAGACACCCTCGGTATCCTTAAGAGCAGGCTTAAAACTTTCCTTTTTGATAAAGCTTATAGTTAGGGCTGGCTCAGACTCGCTTGAACCGTCCCTTAGTTATGCTGCTATAGGCCTAGACTGCTGGGGGATTTCCCACGATGCAATGAGCTTCTCTCTCTCCCTCTCTCTCTCTCTCAGTGTCAATTCATATCCCATAAATATGTATGTAAATATGTTACTAACCTGATATCTTCCCTTTCTCGTTGTCTTATGCTCTTTCGCCTCTCTCTCCTCTTCTGTCACTTTCTGCAGGTATTTTTGCCTCTGGAGCTGTAGAGTCTGATTTGTGATGACAGGCCTCCTGCTGCTCCTACAACCCCGCTCAACACCTGCTGCTATACCTAGAAATTATTACTGCTGCTTCTAGTATTACTGTTACTTGTAATCACTACTTTAACTGTCATTACTATTATTACTACTATTGTATTACTGATACCAATTTATATTTTTATATGGAATCTGCATTATGCTATGTTCTCCTGTCCCTATTGCCTACACTTGTGATTCGGCACTATATAAATAAAACTGAATTGAATTGAATTGAATATGCCGGCCCCCGTGACAGACTTCCAACATGTCTGCCTCTTGCCCAGTGTCAGTTGGGATTGGCTCCCTCAAAGAATAAGCAGTATAGCTAATGGATGAATGGAAGGGCATGGGGAGAATGATTTGTCTTACCTGGGAGCAGGAAGAGAGGTCCACCATAGTCCCCTGCCCAGTGACCGTCCTCAGCCTGGAGGTGACTGTAGAAGTGCATACCTTTCAGAGCAGCATCCACGGCTGTGCTGGCAGCTGGGGAGTCAGACACAAACTTACTCTGTGGAGAGATTACGGGATTTGAAATTAACAGTACAATTCAGGAGTCTACCATCCACTTTGGTTACCAGTATTAAAAACAGCAATGATTTATATTTCATGTGATTATTGTCTATTCTCCTATTCTATGCTTTAAGTGTATTTTATTGCTGTAACATGAAAACTGCGTGCCACAAGAGTGTTTGTTTTGCACAGAACTATTCAGTGAGAATTATTAGTTGGACTCAAATGATCCAACAGTGCATTGTTAAGAAAAAACAAGTAATGAACAAGAACTGAAGACTAACCAAGTGGTAAATATTAAAGTGTATTGTGGATAATCTAATAAGTGTAAAAAAAAAAAAGTTGGACAACTGATGGCAACACATCATATTACCTCAATATATACTAACCTACATAGCAGATACTAAAAAGTGAATATTGATATGTAATTGAATGACTATCCATCTTCTTAACCACAGCCTAACTTCACCGTTACAAAAAAAGCCAAAAAAACAAAACAAAACCCCACCGTGTCCATGCCTAGTGAATGGGCTTCCAGCATAGTCTGCTCTCTGTCTGGGGTTTCCTGATCTTCCACATAGTGCCAGGTCTGCCTCCCCTCAACATTAGTCAGTCTCCAGTGGCTCAGGTCTGTGGATGGCTCTGTCCTGTACGGCCCCCCTCGCCTCCGCAAATGCCTAGCAGAGACAGCTGGTTTTAGTTCTCTGAACTCATTCTATATGTAATTTGGTAGTTAAAGAGGTTTTTTTTTTTTTTTACATCTTGTGCAATGGACATTTTTCTTCAGCAGGTCAAAGATGCATAATCATTATAAGGGCAGTGTTTTCTCCCTGCGAAAGAACTCATTAAGGTTTCTCATAATTAAACCAACTGGCACAATAATTGCCATTAATATTTGTACATCTAATTAAAACATTGTAGCTTATAATAAACCTACAATTGTCAGGAGTGTTGATTCATTTTTCGTTTTTGTCATCTTGTATGGCTTATTATCAGCATTACCTTGTAGTGTTTAGTTCCTACCTTCCTACCTAGAAGAAGATTCCTTTATTTATACAGTACAAAACTACCAAATTAAAAGTACTCACTGTGGAGCAGAGTGCCCCATGTTATTGTTAAATTATTTATTATCATTTGGTTATAATTACTCATGCATTACTGTAACTGCAATTCAATTCTGTAGCCGATTGAGGAGGAGCAACTATACTATACTACTATATCATATTGTGTAAGCTTGTAAACTCAATCTACAAAGTAACCTATACACGCAGCTGTCAAATTAATAGAAGTATAGTAGCATAAATTGAGGTTCACAAGTACTTAATAATTGTACTTAAATACGGTTGCTAGTGAGTAAATAAACTTAGTTAAATTCCACCCATTAAGTATATCTTGATAACTTGTTCATCTTATTCTTGTTTGTAGCCCATTTTGAAAGCTTTACCAAGAGCAAGTATCTTATTTTCAATCACATTTATATCTGACCCATTGACTATATGTACATTTTACACAGTTATTGGTCTGACCTGACAGAAGAAGACTGTCTACAATAGCTGTTCCTGAGAAAGCAACTCAAACACTTCAGACAGGCGTACAGCCTTTGCTAAAACCTTTCTAATTAAAGTTACAGCGATGTTTAACCGTGGATACATTAATTCAAACTTTTCACAAAAGCTCCCGTCGCTTTCCCGTCATTATTCGGAGAGTAGTAGTAGTTGTGGCGACATTAAATAAAAAAACCCCCAAACATATATACTCACGTTCCCTCAGTCATAGCTGCGGCTCACAGATACAGACTTGAATCTGAACACTCTTTTCAGCTGTTCTTCAAGTTCAGCCCTTTTCTCTTTTCACGGGTACTGTAGTGCTTTAAAGAGACTATTGTTCATTGTATAATACAGTTCAAACTACATTTCCCAGGAGACATAGCGGTGCCGTCCGAGGAGTTTTTTACATGGAGAGACATGAGCAGAGACTCGACTGTCCAATAGCGAACCGACTGGGCGGAGAAATGGGCGGGCCTGCCATGAGGTTCTCCAATCACAGTGCTCCTACGATAAATACTACACATGTGCTCACACATTGATTATGATGACCCAATGACAGCATCTGAATAATAACTGGGCTAAATTGACAATTAAAATAAAAAATAACATTTTTATTCAATAATTAGTGACAGTTTCATAACTCAACAGTACAAAAATGGGTTCAAACAAAAGCTGAAGCCATTCCTTGCACAAGCACAATTAGAGCAATCCAATTTTAAAGCAGCTCATGTAGAGATTTTTACACTCTAACGATCAGCATCCCATCAGGTTTGTGCAAAAACCAACATAGTGTTAGATGCTGTATTTGTACGCACGCACACACACACACACGTTATAAATGCTAAATTAATGGTACAAAAATAAACCAAGAGTAAAGATCTTGACTTTTTTCTAAATTTGTATACATGGCTACCTCAATAAAAAACAAAAAAATAAGACACACATGGTTCCAATCAAAGAAACTGACCTCAGCAGACTAAAATATGATAAATTCACAAAAGAGTGACCTAATTTTACCACAAACTCTGCATGAGCTCAGCAAATACAACAAAGTAGTTTCTCATTTTGGAGACAAAAGCATTATTTGTCCTTTATACAGCTGCAAAGACATTTCTGAAAAGACTGTGCCTCAACAGTTCATCAGTCATCAACAATGCCCAGTAGACCACTCAGCTCCAGTCTACAGGCCAGCTCCTCCTCTTGGCTTGCCAAAATCTGTTGCTCAAGTTCCCTCAGTCGCCGTGTCATAGACACAGGAATTCTTTTAGGCCAGTCTGCTTTACCTGACAGATTATCAGCCTCCTGAAAGATTGAGAATGCAAATGAATGATTACTGTAATCTGTAAGTGCAGCCACGTGTATTTTAATGTAAAAAAAAAAAAAAAAATCACAAACACAAACACAAACACAACACAAACTAGCCTCAAGTGTAAAACTCAGTGGCCAAACTTGTCTTCTTCTAAAGAGTGCTTGAAGAAAGACCCTGACTCATGGAAGGAAGAGAGATGACGTACCTTTACAAGTGCTGCATCTCTAGTCTTGGCTGTGGGGGCGTGTGCTATGGTTGTGGGCATGGACAGCAGGGTGGAGGACGGAATGAAGAGTGGTGTGGACAAGTGGTCTAAGGGATCACCATCCAGCCAACGCTGAAGCTGTTCCATGCTCCTGTAGAGACACGGTGGTGTATCATTCAAGGAAAAGCGTTCAAATTTGTACGTTCACTGACAAACTAAACACTGGCATTGAGCTTGATCTCAGTCTGTACCTTTTGCTTTCAGCCTTCTCCTCCTCTAAGCTCTGGAGGACTTTGTGGGCCAGTAGCTCTTGTGCTGTGGGAGTGTGTGTGATGTCCAGTGGGGCTGCTGGGGCCTTGACAGGCTCCACAAAACTGTCAAACAGCCTCTGTCTGAGGGACAGGCTGGTGGGGGTGGCACAGACAGCTGCACTTGCCCTTAAGATAGAAAGGGGAGGGT
Source organism: Lates japonicus (assembly GCA_033238685.1). Lineage (NCBI taxonomy): Eukaryota > Metazoa > Chordata > Actinopteri > Centropomidae > Lates > Lates japonicus. Next base: position 998,070 of record BRZM01000011.1, read on the forward strand.
AAGGATGATGGAGGGAGACAGGGAGAGGGGATAAGAAAAGGGTAATACCAACAAAACAGCACATACTGGGTGTGTAAACGCTGCCTAACACTGGCAACCTTGGCCATTAAGTGAATTTAGTGACCACAGGAGGTAGTAAGAGAAGCTGTTGTATGCGTAACAGATCTCAGTTACTTAAATTAACTAAATCTCATCAAAATTATAAATGTTGCAGGAGGGACTTCAAATGATTTAAACACCGAACTGCCTTTAATTGCCAATTTGCATCCTGCAGTTTTACGGTTGAGGTAAAAGTCTAGAAGACTGATGACACTTTTTTAAGAGTTGTTTGATCCTCCTTACCCTTGTTTCTCCTGCCGCTTCTCCCTGTGTGTTTGCTTGATGGCTTGGGTCCATTCCTTGGGTGGCTGGAAACCCTTCAGTGACTCTGTAGGGAAGTAAACCAGGATCTCCCCATCCTCTGTCACAGCATCTTAAAACAACAAAACCAATAGTTACATATTGTGAAGCAAGTTATGTACCATATTTACATACAAGTTGAAAATGTGTACCGGTTCTCAGTCTTAAACCACAGTAAAAAAAAAAAAAAAAAAAACTTTCCACCGGAATGCCCTTACCTTCACAGGCAGGTGGTCCAGGTATCTGCCAGTCTTTCAGCCTGTGGTCTATGCAAATCACCACCACGTCATCCCAGGGGATCTGACTGTATGCTGGACACGCACTTTCATCTTCATTGCCCCGGCTTCCCATAGAAACCCTAGATCTGGGGGTTTGGGTACGGTGAGCGTTAAGCCTGACCCTTTCCAGTAGGTTTTCCAGCCGTGACATTAGGAGAGGCTGACTGCGAGGTGAGACTGGGATCTGAGCAGTGTAGCGATAGATGGAGGAGCAAAGCTCAGACCACGGGTCTAGAGAGAGAGGGAGAGATAATAAAGGAAAGGAGGATGGAGAAGGAAGTACAATAAATTGATTATTGGTTGGCTTCCTGCAAGCAAAAACGACATACTTAAGTTGTCTAAGTCACTAACCGGTGGGAGACAGCTGCTCCCACTGTGGCAGCTGCAGACTGAGGATGGCTTTGCGCAGCCAAGCCAGGTGTTGAGAAGAGTTCCAGCCCTGATGTGGAACAAAGTCACGGGTGTCAGGCAGGCAGAACTCGCCCGGTGGCCAGGAGAGATTGCAGAGATCCTGGGATGAGACTTTGTCAGCAATGTGAGCCAGGATGGCGTTGTACAGCTGGATGATGGGTGCGGGGTCCTGGGGAGGAAGACACGTGGTGGCTCGCTCTTGGCGGTGGGCGTAAACTCTGGAGCTGAACTCACGGCTCAAACTGGCCTCTACAAGCTGCACCAGGGTCTGGCAGGAGAGTGGGAAGGGCGGTGGAGCACGGGCCAGTAGCCAACGCAGGCCCTGACTTAGCTAGAGACAGGACGGGACAGGTGGGAGAAAAGATGGAGAGGGTTTATAGGCCACAAGGACAGAAGAAATGTTTCAGCACTATCAAGCTATGTGAGTTATTGAGAACCTTTCTGGCTTATGACGCCCCACAATGATTGAGGGTTCGTTACAGGTTGCAAAGAGGAATGTTCCCCTCAAATCTTCATAGACTGCATTACTGGAATAACTGTTCCTTTTAATTGTGAGTTGGCAGCAAAAGGAACAGCAAAGACAGATGGAGGAGAAGAACCTCACCTTCAAATCAGACAAAGATAATGTAAAAATGAAAAGGAAAGGAAAAAAGGCACAGAAGGAGAAGAAAGAAATGAAGGATAACAGAGAAGAGAAAGAGCAGGAGGAGGGGAAAGAAGAGAGAAGTACAGTCCTTCCTCCCCTCCTAAACTCTCTAACCTCTTTTTCCCTTTCACTGTGACCCCTGTGTAAGCATAGTACCTGTTTGGTTCCCTGGATGTCACTTGTGGTCTCTGGTATGAAGAAGAAAGTGTACTCTGATATCAGGCCTTCACTGACCAGTGTGTGTAGCATCAGGGCTAAAGGACATGAGAGGAGCAGTTCAGGGTTTACATGTTTTTGGACAGATTAAGCTACCATTTCATAAATACTGCCTGAAATAAAATGCAACTTCTGCTTTTTATAAATGCCTAACTGAATATCCCAAGTTATGTTTATACTAATGACCATTACTTTAATCTAAAAGTATACCAGCCAGACATGTATGTATGACATTATTACGGTTGTTAATTACCTTCTTCAAGTTTCTGTGTATCACCCGCACCACCATCAGGACCTGGCACCAGAATGACCAGAGGCACTGGGCAGTGCCAGGTGCTGGCTTGTTGTAACTGTCTGAGCTGAAGCAGGGCTGACAGCACGGGCACATCCTGCTCGTCATGCCCGGGCTCGATGATGGGCATGGCGGGGAGCAACATGATCAGAGCTCCTATCCCATGGAGCTCACAGCACTCCTCCGTTTTGGTCAGGCTGTCTTCACTCAGTGGGCCTCGGGAAGCCTAGGACATGGCAATGAGAAAAGAAAACTCCCTGTTACACAAAACAAAAAACTACAAAATTATATGGTGAGAGTAAACATTTTTATCTACACTAATGTGGATTATTAATAAGTTCAGATACATAGTGGAGCATCTATAGTGTTTGATAGCTTTGCTGATGAATATACATTCAATTTGAAATAAATAATAAAATACAGTTCCAAGTCTAAACTTTAATTAAGTAAGTTTATGTCAATACAGAAAGAACTGTGAGGAAAGTTACCACAGTGGACAAATAAGAAAGCCTTTAAAGTAATTTGACACTTGGTTAAATGTTTCTTGAGCAGCTGTGTGTTGTTTCACAATAGTTCAGGCACAAAAGAGTTCACATGTGGCTCGGCGTTGACTGAAAGCTACCATTTTGATTGAGCTGGAGTTGTCTGTCAGTATGAGGGATAAAATGATAACATGCATGTGAAGAATATACACATGTTTGCTCGCACATGCACAAGGTGTGGGTCCAGTTCGCAAAAAGATTAAAAAAGAAACTAGTAGAGTTCTGGAACCAAGTTCTGTGGACTGATGAAACAAAAACGAATCTCTATCAAAATGAAAAACAAAAACAACTCATGATATGAAGCTACTACCACATCTGTCAAACATGGTGGTGGTTCTGTTTTAGCCTGGACATGTATGGCTGCTTATGGACTTTGACTCTGCCATTTATTGATCTCACTGCTGATGGAGGCAACAGGATGCCTCACACAGGAGCATTACGTGTTCAGATTCAGCCAAACGCATCAAAACTCACTGAATGACATTTCATCATTCAGCTACACAATGATCCAAAACCATAGCCAGAGCGACCAAGGAACTTTTCAGGTTGAAGAGGTGTACTATCCCCGACTGACCAAGTCAGTCATTTGATCTCAATCTGATTGAGCTGCATTCCACCTGCTGAATACCAAACTAAAGGCAGAGGTACACCACAAGAAACAAGCACTCAAGGGTAGTGCAGTGAAGGTCTGAGAGAGCATCACCAGGGCAGATACAAAATGTCTGCTAATGCTAATTAATGACATAATGTGTATCTGTCTGCCTTCACATTGGGGCATATATCTTTGAATTGTTATCCTTTACATTTCTTTTTCTAATCATCATCTTTACTCTTATTGTATTTACCATTCTTTATTGCACATTAGCCTCTTAGCACAGCCTTACGAGTGTGCCATGCTGTATTTCGCTGCACATATTGAATGAACATATGACAAATAAAAGCTCTGAAATCTGAAACTCTGTGAAGTCATTCATTTAGATCTATAATCTAACCTTAAATGAGACCTGTTGAATACACACCACCTTAAACACATCCAGATTTGTATCTGTTTTCTAAGCATTTGACTGCAGTCATCCATATAAGCTGCGGTCTGATCTAACCTTGACGCTGATGTGGACTTTGTGAGTGTGTTGTCCTTTCTCCTGCAGTGTGTTGGTGACACAGAGGGTCTGCATTATGCCATCTGGCTGCTCCTCCCTGGCCTCTGATGCCTTCTCGCCACCAAGTTTCACCTCCAGCCAGTCAGACAATATCCTAATACAAAAAACAGGAGAGAATAAACTCAGCGAAAAGTTTGACGAGCACTTAGTGCCTGCCTGTCACAACTGCTGTTAACCTATTATAATATTTCATTGCAGTTGCTTACCTATCGGCCAGGCTGGCTACACTCTCGTGGTCGCTGGGTAAGAGAAGGGCAACTTTCCAGAAGATCCGATCAGGTGGGTCAGGGATATATTCTGTCACCAGTGCTGGCAGATTAATTGGCGCCCATACTGCCTCACTTGGAGGAACATCAAAAAGAGTTCAAAATACTGCTTTGTGACATGGACTGAATAAACACAGTAATCAGCTCAAGACTTACTCAAGCAGCTGCTGATAGTAGTAGTGAACTCTCATCCGGTGGATTGCTTCTCGTCTCATTTTTAATAACCTTAACAAGGTACAAAACATGGGAACGGGAAATGACATTTATTTCTAAGATAGCACACTAAAAACAAAGAACACACTAAAAATACTGAATTGGAGATGAAAATACCTGGTGCTGGACAGGGCTAGGGTCCCGGCGTTTCCCAGGTTGACCAGACCCCGGGCCAGATCTGCTATGGAGGGCTGTGCAGGGGCGCTGGGAGCCAGAGCCTTGAGTTTGAATCGGGGGTCCACGCAGCAAGGAGCCGCAGGGAAACCCCTCATCTGTCTCTTCAGCTGCCGACGAACCGCTACCACATCACGCCACCTGGTGGTACAGATAAAAAGGGAAACTGGAATTTCCTCTTCATGGTTGTATGCCAACACCAACCAATCGAGCTGCAGTTAATTGGCATGTGAATTCTTTAGTTATGGCAAAAAAAACCTGTTTAGGTAGGTGGGTGACAGAGGTAACAGTGACCTTTGACTGACAAATTTGAATCAGTTTATCCTTGAGTTCAAGTGTTTGTGCCAGAATGAAATTCCCTCTGGGTGTTCCTGATATATCATGTTCACAAGAACGTGAGGTCACTGTGACCTTTGACTACCAAAATCTAATCAGTTCATCTTTGAGGAATTTGAAGAAATTGAGGGATGGATGTACTGACAACCCAAAAACTAGCACAGAGGCATAAAAAACTAAATATTAGAAAAATCTTTTTCTTATGAAAATTGGCCAGGCAAAAAAATGTCTGGATTTGTGTGGCATGCTTATTTAACTGCTTATTTTGCTGGCCTCCGTTTTCTTACCTTTTGATGTACTTGTGGATACGTTGCAGCTCAACATCTAGGATTTCTTCAACCATGAGAGCAATATCTGCATTCAGAGTCTCCTCAACTAGACTGGTGCAGACTTGCTCTGTGCATTTAGCCACACACTCGGCTTTCTCGTTCACTGCCTGCCTGGAAAGGGTAAAGGAAATTTTTTTTTTATTACATTTTTAATTCAGCGGCACTTATTTGTAAAAACGGGAGATGAAGGTTTTTCTCATTTCTCGTAGTATTTTTTGTCCTTATACGGAGTCATGTGACCAGCGTAGCATAATTTTTACATATGCTTTTATTTATCTATTTAAAACTCTTGAGTTATGAACATGCTGTGAGAGCTAGTATTACCAGTGCAGTCTATAAAAAATGCACAAACACAGACATCAGACCGGATCAAATTTTGATGAGCTTTAAAGTCTTACTGCATCTCAGAGGTGGCAGTCTCCTTGATGGTCTCATCTAAAACTTCATGGATGATCTCGGTGCAGAGAGAGAGGCTGAACTGAGCCAGGAAAGCCTCGTGCTCCTGCCTCCTCCTGGTACAGACAGATATTGAAAACAAAATACAGCTGAGTTATAGGTACTGAGTACTTTTTATGGACAACTGAATCATTGTGCAGCCCTACTCAGGATGTCACAAACTGGATGGAATGCTTTGTTAACAGTTTATAAGTGTGTCTGCTTGAATAAAAATATTTTAAAAACGTGCTAGTTATTTTGTGTCCTGTCTTTGGGCTCAGGGATGCTTTCACCTTTTTTAACCAAGCTGAGCATGGTGATAAATCGACAACATGCTGTCATTATCAGGCTGTGCTTAACCATCAGTAGACCAACCTGGCTTCTTCAAGCTTGCGTTTCTCTTCCGCAACACGCTCCTGTTCCAACTTGATCTCAGTGGAAGACACCTCCTGCAGCATCTGTCCCAACACCTCACTCACCAGTGACTCCACCTGCACACTGCTCTCACTGCAGAACCACAAAGGTCATAGGACAGCAAGTTAAGTAATCTTAAAAACAGTCTGTGGGGTGGGGGGGCAGGGGTTATATCTCTAGTAGCCAGAAGATGGATGGATTATAAATCATCTGAACTTACGCAAGAGCTGTTGTGGCGTAGCTGGCACCAACATCAGCTACATCCCTTACTGCTGCTGCAACCACCTCTTCAATCACACTGTCTAGTTCAGCCATTATGTCCTGCAGGTATAAAACAGCCAGTCAGTATAGGTCACTGTTGCTTTTATGAGATGTGACTATAGACAAAATCAAGAATAATATAGTACCCTAAAACTGTCCTGAAACAGCATTTACTTAATTTACAAGACACCGTCGGTAAAAATACATTTACTCAAGCACTGTTTCAGCACAGTTTTGGGTTACTATACAAGAAATACAAAGGATCAGAGAGGAAAGATTATTATAGTGCATACAATTGAGTGAGAATTGAGAATGAATTAGTTCTAAAAGTGGGATATCTAATGTGGTCTGAGAGAAGGAGCAGAAAGACATTCCCTACCTCATCACTGTACACTGGCTCCGGTTTGGCTGGAGGTGATGCTGCTTTGACAGGCTGATGTTGAGGTATTGGCTCCTCTGCAACAGCCTGAGGCAGCCTAAACACAGCGGGAGTGTCTAGAAGTGACACCATCTGTGGCTGCAACTCAGTGCTGGTTGATGCCTTAACCTCCATCCTGGCAGCAATAGCTGAGACAATGAAGAAAATCAATGAATGAGTTAGAATCTCTACATGTGATGTTCTGAAAATGCTGTGTTCTGAAATGGTGCAAGCCCTGTCACACAACATGTATTTGCCAGGGTTATGATGTGTAAAATGGACCCAGTACCTTTAAGTTGGTTTGAAGTGGGCTCAGCCAGAGGGCCCTCTCCACGATACTTGTTCTGGGAGTCAAAGCTGCAGACAGGGATGTGCTGGGGAGGGTTAGGGAGGGGGCCGCCATTCACCACCTCTCCGATCAACACTGCTTTCTTTGCGAGGATGACCTCAGACTTCTTCTGGGACAGTGGCAGCTCTGGCTCCTGATATGCTGTCCGACTCAGCTCAACCACACTGGCAACAAAATAGTGTGTAATTTTCATTAGACATATCATTGATATCATTGATACCACTGACTTAATGACTGGTAACTCTGTGAGGGAGGCTATGTGCTTGGTCCTGTTCGCCTCTCTGTTTGTCTGTTAATCTGCCTTAGACTTAAACCTCCTGACTTGCTTCCTGCTTCCTGGCATAGAGGTGTGTTATTTAGCATGATGGAGCTAATATCAGGTATTGTTCAATCAAAATATTTCTAACCTCTATCAGACCAGTAGTAGGCACTTACCCATCATTGACATTAAGGCCATACTGCTGGATGAAGTCAGCTGATTCTGTGGTGTTGTGGAACATTAACATCCGAGTTATGTCCTCAACTGGAAATGCAGTCGATCGCGGACCCACGGTGTGGGCCATGTTTAAGGTCTTCAAGGCCTTGGCTCTGACCTGTATGCCCACAAAAAGAAATAAATACCTTCAGCATGTAACATTTTCAACATGATTGGCATCTACTAATTCAATGCTGGCAGTTGCAATGTCTGTATGTGGTACCAATGGCCATTAAGAAGCACTGTATTATGTAACAGAAAAGACTGTTGTCACAAAAAGCATGATTCCGATGTATAAAACCTGCTAATCCTTATTTAACTCATTGTGCGGCACTGATTAGTCGATTACTTGATTAGTCACTCTGAAGAAAATAATCTGCAGATTAATCGATAGCAAAATAATTGTTCATTGCAGCCCTTCTAACTCATGTATTCCCTTTAATTTGCATCTCACCCACACTGACTGGTATAGATTTAATATGTAAAATTGATAAGGGACAATTTTGTTTGGATTCATTATGAAAAATGGTGTACACGATGAAAAGAATAATATAATTATAACGCGTAATATAACGCAAGATTTAGGAACACATTCATATTCATATCATTTTCTCAGTTTCTGACCTGGTTGAAGTATCTGTGTAGGAGGCAGCTGGCGAGGTAGGAGGCCCCTTTCACCAGCTTGAAGAAGCGCACAAAGTTGTTGCTGTTGACTGCAGCAAATGCCTGAACTGCAAACTTCACCTCAGGCGAGTTACGCACTTCGTCACGGAACTGCTGCACCTCACTGTGTGTGTGTGGACATAAAGTGTGAGGAAGTTTGTATTTAGTAGATGGACTATGGTACAAAATACAACAAAATATACCCTGAATTCATAAGTCACAGGACCTGTATAAAAGCATTTTCAAAGCTAATGTCTTTGGGGAAAAAAACAGGTGCATTATACCTATTTCAATGACACGCCACAAAACATATTATGAACATTTAATTGTTATTTCTCATCATTGTTAATTATTTGATCATCTATGTGTGTGTTTCCATGACTGACCGTAGGATGTCACCATCGTTGAGCTTCAGCAGCACGTTGTACTGGCGGAACTCTGCCTCCTGGGGGCAGTAGATTTGACGTGTAGCCAGGTCTTGGTACATTTCTTTGAGACTCTGCAGGCACTTTGTCATGTTCTCATTGTTGATCTTGGCGTCAAAAGATGACATATGCTCCTCGCAGAGGTGGTGGGCACAGTGCACATGGAAGCGTGTGCACTTTTCAATCAACGACACAGTGTGTGGGCAGCACAGATGCTGCTGGGTGATGTCCTGTGGGTATGACAGACAAAGGGATCAGTCTGCAATACATGTTCCATAACTTGTTAAGTCTAACTCTCTGTAAAATCACAACTGGAACTAAGGGGCAGTGTGTTGGAACAACGTATTTGCGGTTACACACCAATGGGCAGAGTTTACATAGTTGCGTGTAAGAGTTTACAGTAAAACTACAAACATTGGTACTCATCCTTCAAAATTACAGGAACACCACATCCTACAAGCATAAGTTTCCCCCCAAAAGAGGTGTGTCTGAAGTTATCTGCTATTCAGCCATTTCCAAGCATCTTCAAAAGCCTAGACTTAAGCTGAAAGGAAAAACTAGTGCCTTAGACCCACACTTGCAAACAATGCACACACACATTCATTGCATAAAAGCATTTTTTTGGATGGTGATTTCATAAATAAGTCAAAAGGACTATATGTAAAATTAAATGATGTGTGATGGATTGCATTCAACAGCTGGAAAAGGTCATTCTGACAAGATATTGTTACTGCAGATCACAAAAAATCTGGTTTGGTGTTTTGATGATATTGTGAGCTTAAGGATAAAATGTAAAAGTTAAACTTATGTTAACCTTCGTTAAACTTTTCATGGCAAACTGATAGTAACATATCAGTTGGCTGTAAAGAGCAGAAGGACTCTGTTTTGTTTTTCTTATTTACTATTTACCTATATGCATATTTGTGTATGGAATGACAAAGTACTTCTGATATAAGAAAATATCACACAGGTCATTTAAACATACACGGTATGTATTGTATGTTTTTCATTCACATAGAATTATATGCAATTACAGCCTGACCTGAAGCAAGGCCTTACCTTACGGATGCCACGGGTTCTGTTCCATACAAAATCATACCAGTCGCGATAGTTGTCGTGGCCCTGGTCCATGATTTGAGTCACCAGATAGTCCATGGTCATGCTGAGCACAGGCAGGGGGCGCAACTCGTGGGGCAGGGGCTCCTCCTGGTCGGCTGATGAACGACTGTACTCCTTGATGGCTGCTGTGTGATCCACCTAATTGGGGACGGGAGATGACAGTTTTTGTCTACAATATCTTTAGTGAACACACCCATTAAACAATTCATAGGGCTGGTGGAAAAAATAAGTGAACCCTTGGATTTTATAAATAGTCAAAACCTCCTTTGGCAGCAATAACCAAACAAGCTCTTCCAGTTGTGGATCAGACCTGATCCAGGAGGAATTTTGGACAGAACTGTAGCAGCTCAGACATATCCTTAGGGTGTCTGGTCTGAACAGCTTCTGAGCTCATTCCTCAGCATTTCTATTGGGTTAATGTCTGGGCCACTCCAAGAGACCTGTTTTTAGCCTCACTGATCATTGGGACTGTGACTTTGGAATCATCTTAGCTGGGTGCCCTCTTCCAGGGAGAGTAGCCACAAAACTAAATAATCTCTATTTATAGACAATTAGTTTAACTGTAGACTGATTACTTTGTGACTGCTTCCAGCTTTATGCAAAAAAAGTGTTGAGAAGAAACCTGATAATACCAGAGAGAAACAGAAGCCTTAAGGAAGTTACCATCTCAGTGTCTGGGATGACCTCGAAAATGCTGAGCTGGTTCCGTGTCTCTCTCATGTACCTCTCCTTCTCTGGACACATGTCAGGACACGTCCCCACAAACACCTTAGACAGGTGCAGGTCCGTCCGCTTGGGTCGACCTGTGCAGACATATAATGCACACAGTTTGAATGACTCTTGCTACTAATAAACTACATTAAAGGCTGCATTAGACCGGTGTGAGAAGTCACCTCACCTTGACGCAGGATCTTGTCTCTCTGCTCCAGGAAGCGATACTTGTCCTCGGCGGTCTCTGCCACCTGGCCGATGAGGTGTTGGAGGGAGGAGGGGACTGAGCGCTCTGAGCTCAGGGACTCTGTGCTGCTCTCTTTTTGAGGTTCAGTGTCAAACTGCAGAGTCTTGGCCAATGCTGACTTCTTCACTGGAGAGCTGACACACAGAAGTACACGTGTAAGAAAATCACAGCACTACGGCAACCTTTTCACCTATTTTTAGGGTGTCAGTTGGTTAGGACCAAGTACATGAAAGCACTACAACTAAAACACTCTAAAACACTGTAATAATAACAAACACTTTCATACTGGTGTGGTGTTACCTGCGGTTGAAGGTCACGGTGTTACTGACTGCAGGAGCTCTGAGTGGAGGTCTTCTGAGAGGGGAGGAACCAGCCTTGGACACTGTGTCCTCCTGAATTTCTTGCTCTGTCTCCTCCTTTTCTGCTGCAGGTCTGCTCCCTTTCTCCCCTGGACCTAATTCACAAACAAACAAACAAACTCAGGATCAATACCGTAAATTGTTCAGGACAATTTACAGTATATAACAAAGTCCTTGTGTTCTAGTTACTTTTGCTTGTGGGGATACACCTCTTAACAATAACATCAATCCAGCAGGACAGTGAATGCTGGGTGTGGACAATACTTTCTATATCAATTGAGAATTTATAGAAATGCTCTGTATTTACTCTGCTTTTTTCTTTGCCAAAAGAGGAGGAGTTCATTTCGATGCAGGATTTTGCCTTTCTTCTTGGCCTTTGCTGCTGATGCCTGAAAGAAATGACAGTGACAAAGAGGAAATTAATGTCCCTTATGTTTCAGTCTGTCAAAGCCTTAAATTCAAACTGCTCCAATGACAAAGTAGGTGATACAACAAACAAAACCTGTAAAGAGTAGTTTTCTCAAACCAGTAATAGGAAAACCAGTGCTCCACTCTGGTTATGATACTGTTCTTCTAACAAATAGCTAGTACCTACTGACACTATGAGTAACAGAAAAAATGTTTAAAATTAAGTATGCTAATAAAACAAAGCTAGCTGAGGACTAGATTGGGAGAATGGTTATTATTAACTAATCATTATGATTCACTGATAACCACTCAAAATAACCAGTACCATACCAGAGTATGGTGAACTTGCTTTGATGAGAGGAAGTAGGATTAATTTAAACTCACATGGTCATAAAAGTGGACTATGGCCAGGTTCTTGGCAGGCCGACACAAGACCTTAGAGACTTTGCCGAAACGAGCAAAGTGCTTCTCTATTGTGTCCTTTTTGTTGAGGGCTGGAGGCACATTCCTGCACTGGATGACGGTACAGTCAGTAGGAGACATGCCGCTGAGGCTCTCGGAGCTCTCCCTGCGTACAGCACGTTTCACAGGGGTTATGGTTTCAGGATTCGGGTCAGGGGCTGTTGCTGGATCTAGATAAGGATAATGGGTAACAGGCAAACAACAGGATGAGCATATGCTAATAATGTAATCTGCTATTATTATTTATTTAAGACAGGTGCTTGAAATTCAGCAGGATACAGATCTGTGGTTCTTCATCAAAACCAAAAATCATTGTGGTTTTCATAGCAAAATAAGATAAATATGAATGTGTATTTGACATTGCCTGCAAGTAATCATCAAAAATAAAATTCATATTCATCTAATTGGTACATTTCTTATCAGGTGTGGAGGACTTGCAACTAGCCTTGCCACTTCAGCAGTTTAGGGTGTATCATTAAAAACTCAATGGATAAAACTGATAGACTGGTCAATCAAATGCAAACCAAAATCTATTCAAGGAAGCAATGTTTAGTAAACTGGCTTCCAGTTGTTTCACCAAAAAAATCTTCTCAAACACACAAATTAATGCAAAAGGCAGATAAGACACAGTGTGTATGATTTGTACATCTCACCTGACTCCTCAGCTTTTTCAGCCACATCCCTAGTGAGTGCTTGTACAGTGGGTGGTGTAGCAGCCACGTCCTCGCCCTGATCTTGGGCATCTTCCCCCTCTGTCTCCTCCCACTTCAATGCCTGCTGCTGAGTCTCCTTTGTATGTCCTTCTCGCCTGACTGGGTCTCTACGAAGACCACTTAGTGCCCTACTGAATAAGCCTCCTGGTGGGCCACGGGACCTCATTAGGGGTCTCTTTGGGGGGTGTCTTGGTGAATCTGCCTCTGCTGGAACATCCTCCTCAGCGGCAGGCTTTTCGGGGCCACTGCTGGGAATCACTGGATCTTCCTTGCGCTTGGTGCCTTTGCTAAATCGTGCAAATATATTTGTGTCCCCTAGGGCCTCTAGGTTGCTCCTTTTCTCACCTGCACTAGTCTCTGCTTGACCTTTGGAGTCACCAAAAGTTGAGGGCTGACCAAAATTGGTTCCTCCAAAAAGGAGTGTTGTCTGGGGCTGTGGGGCTTTGGATGAAAAGCTGAAAGAAGATGGGGAGGTAGGCTGGGTGGTGGATGCTTTAGTGCTGGAGCTGTAGGGAGGTGCTGGCTGGGAAAAGGTGAACTGCAGAGTGTTTGTAGGAACGCTGCTATTGCCAGTTGTTAGTGGATTGTTTTGAGCAGAGACAGAGGGGGCTACAGCTGGCTGTGAGAAGCTGAAGCCCAGTGGCCCAGACTTAGCACCTGTCAACAGAGAGAAACCAGTGGTAGTGCTGCTGGTACTTGTGGTACTGGTGCTTGCCTGGTTCCCACTGCTACCAAAAGGCGAGCTGGACATTGAAGTAGTTTGAGGGTTAGCAGGTTCAGGACTGGCACTGAAGATGGGTTTGAAAAGTGCCTCATCGGCAGGCTTAAAACTGAATTTGGATGTTCCAAAGGCTCTGCTCTGGGTCACACTCTGAGCTGTGCCAAATACACTGGTAGTGGCACTGGTAGACGATGGCTGTCCAAATGCAGACTGTCCAAATCCCAGTGGCTGAGGTTGCCCTGAGGAAGTGGTGGATCCAGAAGCCATTTGGGAGTTTCCAAACCCAGAGGGCTGTTGGCCAAACCCTGGTGGCTGTTTGCCAAATCCTGGAGCTTGCCCAAATGCAGACGTCTGCCCGAATGCAGGTGTCTGCCCAAAGACTGAACTCTGGTTCGGTCCACTAGTCTGTCCAAAAGCTGGTACTGTGCCTGTTCCAAAGCCCGTGTTAGTCATTCCTAATGATGGCTGTCCAAATGCTGGAGCCTGACTTATTGTGGGCTGTGAGGGAGGATGTGCAGACTGCCCAAAGGCAGGAGCCTGTCCAAACATGGTATTTCCATGAGATGAAGGCTGATTTAAAACTGATGACTGTCCAAACGCTAATGGTTGAAAAAATCCCATATTTTGTTGCTGATTGCTGGAACTTTGCTGGCCAAATGACTGGAACATACCAGTTTTCATGGTGTTGCTTGGAGCTTGAAAAGCTCCACCTTGTGGACTGCCGAACGGGTTGGATGGATTCATGGCGCGTGTATTAGCCGACGTTTAGTCCTTGGTTAATTGTTGAAGAAAATGTTTCTAATCCAGGCATTCAAGCAGGAGAAATCTGTTAAACTTCCACTCTCCCAAGTTCTTCAGGGTAATAACCTATCACGTCAGAAGTCAACAAAATATTACGAACACGGGAACGAATACAAATGCATTGCTCGGTCGCTAGCATGGGCTAACATTAAAAACATTGTTGTTGTTTACATAAGCCTAGCTGTTTCATTGTCCTTAACTACGCTGTACTGACAAGAAATTATCAGAAAATACAACAAAATTATTAAGCTTTGATACAAAACAACCTCACCTTCCAAACTTTGCATTTACCATCTTGATTTTTTGGCTCAGCTCAATACTTCTACCTCCGGTTCCGGTCCGGCAAAAATTTTGGTCCCCGCTCATGGTAATCTACTCCGTTCCGTGAATGCCAACGTTGTGGCCGTTTTATCGCCCGGAGAGGCTTTGAACCGGCAAGCGACGTATATTCCTTAAATTGCAGAAAATGTTTAATTTCTATCAACTACGTTATCATATCCACACAACCCAGAGAAAGCTTATACAGTCGGTTACAGGGAACGATCCGTTGATACTATCGAACGTGTCACCTTGAATTCTGCCTGCCTGGAATGGTTGAACATCGGTGGTGGCAAACTAACCGTTCTCGTTAACCTACCGCCTCAGAATTATTGTAACCGGTCGTCGTTGGTGGGATATTTCTAAGGTTTATCTATGCCTCAAGATTTTTAAATAGCTGTCTCGTGTTTTTATGTGGAGTTTTAAAATGGGAGTAGTACTGCGCAATCTCCAAAAGGTGGTGCCTCTTCGCCGCGCCAGACTGCGCAAGGATGTTAACACGCTGAGGCACATACTGGGCATCCAGAAATTTGACCTGGGCATCATTTGCGTGGATAATCAAAGGATTCAGCAAATTAATAACATCTATAGAAAGAAAAACGTGCCCACGGATGTCCTCTCATTTCCATTCTACGAGGTAAACATGTCTGCATATCAAAATATGAGCGTAACCTATTGGCTTCCACCGGCTTCGATAAATGTACTCTTACATGAAATCTCTCGGTGTTTTTAAGGACATCAGACCTGGTAAGCTGCCTTGCCCTCTTAATAGGGATGAGCTGAACCTCGGGGACATTTTCTTGGGGGTCGAGTTTCTGATGAAGCAGTGTCAGGAGGAATCCTTAGATCTGCATGATGCTCTTACTGTGAGTAGCTGAAGGCTGACAATCTCTTTCACTTCACCGATGAAAAACATTTGTCCTGTCTATAGTAGGTAACCTGTCCCTAACCTGTGACTACAGTAATGACACTAGCTTGTATTGATTCATTGTTGTTTTCCTCGCGTTTTAGGTTGTCACTGCACATGGTATCTGTCACTTGTTGGGCTACAGGCATGAGACAGAGGAAGAATGGACTGAGGTTTGTATGAAGAACCTTATGTGCAAAACACAACCGAAGGATCTCTTTATCCAAACTGACATTTTTTTCTCACTTCTGCAGATAATTTTGGTTTAATGTGAATTTATGTTCAGTCTTGTGTCCAGATTTTAACATGTGAGATAACCTTCCTCCACCCCAGTACAGTCGAGGTAGATGGAATTTTGGTGTTTCTCTGAGCACTGAAAGGTGTGAAGTAAAAAAAAAAAAAAAAAATTGACAAAATATCTTCCCAGAAACAAATTCTGTTAGCCTTGTTAATTCACTGAATATACTCTCATTATTTTAATGGGGAAATTTTCATTTTTACAGTAAACAGTGCCATTGAAACTGTTCATTATGAGATCTGTGGGTTATTCTCAGTTATGAGAAAGAGATTTCGCTGTTGAATCATTCAAATGTCACAACACGTTAAAATGACTGCTTAGATAATAGTGATTATTAACGGAGGAGTAATGCATCTAATTTTAATTTGCTTGCAGATGTTGCAGAGGGAAAGTTACATTCTAAATGAGTTCAACAGACTCACAGGGAGTCATCTTGAGCCTCTGATGAAGAAATTCAATCAAGATAGGTGACCATGGCTGTCACCTGTAACATTTACAGTTGAACACTGTGTACTGTGGTGCTTGATATTGCTTGTACACTTTTCTTTTACCAGATGGACTGTTTTGTTTACTGTCCTGCCATGATTCATTCACAAATTGCCATCATATTTACAACCAATGTTTGCTGCTGCTATTTTCTGAAGGACGTTAGACATGCAGCTACTGATTCTGTGGATAACCCTAAAACACTGGATTCAATTGTTAGAGTTTTAAAAATCAAATTAAAAAGTCTGTGCACTTTCACTGTAATGTTTTATTAAAATCTGTATTAGGAAGAGTCAGTTGTGTATGAAGGGTAGAAAAAGCTGTTCATTCTTACTTCACAAATACATTTTACCCTCTTTATGCTGGATGTGGGACAGGATGTTCAGGAAGGTGCCACGTCTCAGAAATGTAAATTCAAAGTGGACATTAAAAAAACAAAAACAAACAATTTTTACCAACTTTTGTCCACTCTCATAAACGGGTATATGTCCATGGTGCAACAGAAAACCTTAGTTCCAGGAAGTTAGCTAATAATGCTGGACACTTCCTAAAAACCTAACTGTAGAGGTCTGGGTATCAAGAATATCATATTGGATCCATATAGATTTTTTTTTTAACTACTCATGTTGTATGCTATATGATGTAGCTGTTGAGGGAGGAAAAAGTCCAGCAGACACCATGGTTCAATGTTGCACATTAGCCACGGCATACTTATCTGTGATTTTGTTTTTACAGTGCTAACAAAGAAAAAGAGCTGTACAACCAGTGTCTAGCATTAAAACCAAAACAGGAATACCAAAATACTCCCATTGGCTTTAGTCTATATTCAAGCACATCTGATAGGAACTAGTTTAACAGGTTAGCAGAGGTCTAAGGTATTAAGTACTGTATACTGGCCTTAAAGATTATAAAATAAAAGACACAACGCTATAGCTAGCTTCCCTGGTGGTCTAGTATTAATGACTCCTATTTGCCATGGTGTATCTTGAGGGGTTGATTAAGATACATCAACCTTAGGCTGTAATAAATAGAAAAATCTGTTGGCTTTCTATAGAGAAAATCTGACTTACACATTGTTGAGGTTTGACAAACACTGAAAAAACAACAAGGTTGTGCAACTTTCAAATTAAAGCTTGTACACATATTTATAAAAGTTTTCTTGGGAGGCACAAGGTTAAAACCCCAAAAGAATAAATTGGGTTTTACTGAGAAAAGATCAGTAAATACAGGCCATGTTACTATTGAACTTAATGATTTCTTTTTAGATCTGTAAAATATGAAGACAGCCACACACACAAATTAGCTTATAAATCAGGCACAAAAAGAAACTGGGAAAACATCCACACACTCTGTGACAGAAAGCTGATTTGAATTGGCCAATCTGTGCCAGAACATAAATATTGCACCAATGTACCCGCTAAATACAACAACCCTTTTACTCTATAATAGCTTATACTCCAACATAGAATATATCTTTATTTAGTTAATATGGGAAATAAAGGGTCTGCAAAACATACAATCCACGAATCACCAGTAGCACCTGGTGTTTGATAGTTGCTTTTAAGCCAAAGTCTGAATGAATGGCATTAAATTTTAAAGAAGTGTATCAAGAAACAAAGAAAAAACCTTTACAAAACAGTTGTTTGATAAAATCATAGCAAAGAAAAACTCCAGCCCCAAAAACATGGAGGCAAATTTTGATCCACTGAACATTTTTAACTGCATTTCTGGTATCTTAAAGAGTCTTGACAGATTAGCACACATGTTGCCGTTTACAGGTGCTAACTGAGGCCTGGCATTTAGTGATTTGTAGAGGAGAAGAAGTGCCTGAAGACGACCAAAAAGGACGGCAATCAGTAGTACTCAAAGTTGTTCAGAGGAGAGCTCCATCTAGCAGAGTTCAGCTGTGGATGGTTGTCCAAAGATGTAGCGCTCAGAGGGGCTGCAGGACGTTCCTTCCTGCCTCTGAAGTGCTACTGGCTCCAGCTCTCTCCATCTCCGACAGCTGTTCAAACACATCCCTGAGGACAAACAATATAATGTGTTAAAGACCATCCTATGACCAATTCAAGTAGTGCCCTCTACCAAACTTAGTCAAGTATACAGTGTTTGCTCTAGTATAAAACCTGCGACTCACCAAAATTACAAAATATTTTTTGCATTGTGTATTGAGTATTCACTTTGTGGTCAAAATAGTTTAATGCAGTTTTAACATTTCAAGCATACACAGTTTACCAGTCACACAACAACAAGGGAAACACAAAGAGGTAGGGCACTTTTATTATGTTACAAATGCTACAATGACGTAAAATACTAGTTGTTTGTGACACCCATCTGGTTATTCTGCCAACTCACTTGTGCATATAGAAGAAGATGTATCCACTGCGGTCACGGTCTCGCTGGACCGCTGCTTCCTGCGTGCGTGACACGTCCAGGTCATTATATGTCAGCCACGACTGCTTCTTCATGTCGTACACATCACTGATGTAGTGGCCTAGGGTAAAACAAAAAAAGTGAGGACAGGTAGTGATGTGATGATGTTTAACAGTCTCAGTCGTTTACCAGTTATGTAGGTAGGCTAAGAGCGGCACCTCTGTCATCCTAATGCAAACACGCAAAACCTGGCAGGGGGTGGGGATTGGGTTAGTATAAAAATGTTCAAGCCACTTTCATACTAAGCCAAACACTGGACTGGTGTATTGAATTATACCACTAGGTGTCGCACTTGACTTAGCAGACACTCCTCAGTGAAACATTGTGGGACTCAGAGAACCCCTGAATAAGGGTATATGGACTCCAGTCCACTTGGTGGCAGTAATGCATCTCTAAGCTGGTTTGCCAACTTCCAATAAACAATAACTAAGAGGAAGCAGAGTGAAGTTGCACCACAATCAGCAGGACAACTGAGTGACACATTGTGTTTTTGTTTCCCAACCATTCAACTTAACTTTTCAATAGCTGTGTTGAAATAGAAGCCCCAAAAAGACTGTCCCCCTCTCACTGTGGGGCACATCTGTGGAGCAGTGGAGACATGATATTTTTGCAGGCTGGCATGCAAATTAGTTGTACTACCACCTTTTGCCATGACTTTTTCCTGTCATGTTTATGTTATTGCCTTTTCTACATGTTTCTCACCTCTTTTGTCATCCTCAAATATGAAATGGTGCAATTTTAGATAAGTCTGCCAGTCTCCTCTAGTTACTCCCAAAAACACATGACCTTTCTGGTAATAGACAATGTCCAGCGTGCACAGTAAAATCATAATGGTGTCTTGTCATAAAAAAGCTGTTTGGTTTGGTGAAGCCTATCCTAGACATTCAAGTCTGATACCTCTGATGCTTTTGACTTGCTTTTTGCTAACAAGTAGCTATAAAACAACTCCAGTACAGTAGTTTACATAAATGCTGACAGGATTCATCTACATTAGGATGGAGGTACAAACACAAAAACTCACCAGAGGAGGAGCTGCTCCCAATGTGGCTGACAACACTGATGAGTCTAAAAGAGTTGGCTAAGTCTCCACTCTGTGGATTAGAGAATTTACAAGCAGGTTACTACGAATGAAAGCAGTTTAGTGTATTCAGTGCACACTGTATATCATCAGTACAGCTAGAAAAGTTCAGTAGAAATATGGAAATGGAAGAAAAAAATGTGTGGCAGAAGGATAAGCACCTCAGCATTCCTCTTAAGGTTTTCAGTCTCTGCTTCAGTGTACTCCATGTCCAGCACATCCTCATTGCCAGAGTCATCATCAGAGCACAACAGCTCAGGCAGGGAGTTGTTAAACTCTGTTGGATGAGAAGGGGATATTGATACAGGTCTAATGGTTCCATTGCACTGTGAATCAGATTAAACAGCTTCTTTATATGCTCTGAGCACTTAATTGAGAACATATCTACTAAAATTGCAATTGGCACCATAAAGTTTGTTGTCAGTTTGGAGTCTTTTGTTGGTGAAAAAAGGAAACAACATGAAACATGAGAAGAAACTGAACTCAATTTATAAGACAACTGATTCTTTGAAAAGTCTATCAGAGATTCCTTGCTCACTGGCTGCTTACACCACTACAGAATCAATGGTACTTGGTCAGCCATAGATCCTCAGTGACAGCTAAGCAAGTGTTTAGTGACTGTCAGGGGCTCATGGATTTCAACAGCCAGGTGCTCAACATGCAAACAATTTTGGTCCATACCTTGCAAGCTCAGCTCAGTGGCCCTCTTCAGGTCATCATCCTCTCTCATCTCTTGGGCCTCCTGTATGGGGTGAAGTGGGGACATAGTATTGTATCACTGAGACTTGCCAAAAGAAACTATTCATTTGCACACACGTAAGATATATTTTGAAGATAATTAGAAGAACTACTATTCTGTTACAGCAACTCAGACTGGATGGTCAATATTATTCATTAGGATAGCAGAGAAGGAACATTTTTATTTGGGTACCAATTTTGGTCTCTGTCTTTGATTTATTTATTTCATTCCAATTACTACATTAACTCTGCATATTTGACACAGGTAATCTTTGGATGATATTATGGTTCTAAAATACAGTATGATGGTGACATGCCATTGTTTAAGGAAAACCCTGCAGAAGTCATATGGCCTTTGATCTTACATGCTCCTGAAGGCTCTGGGCCAGCGCCTGCTGCAGCTCCTGTTCCTCCCTCTCCTGATCCAGACTGTACTGCTGAACCCAGTCCAGCTCGCCCTGCTGCTGCACACCATCTGGAGTCTGGTTCTCTTTGTTCTCATCCATGGTCAAGTCCAAGGAATCCAGCACATCTACACAAGAGCAACACGCACACCAGTCTGTTAACGTAATGATAAACTAGTGAAATTATCTCCACTTATAAACCCATATAGTTTAATGCTGTTACCTTGCTTAAAATATATTCATATTTCAACCGAACCAGTTTTTGTGTGAATGTAAAAGCCTTTTTCCATTTTAAACAGCATGTACTAGCAGGACAGCTGACTAACACCAAATAACTCAACACATTGTTCTATGCTACCTACTTTCATACAATTCATCTCTTATGCTGTCTTTCAATTCTTATGACAAAAGTCAAAACTGACTGCCCCTGAAGAAGCCTCATCTATTGATCGTCTTAACCTAAATATGCTGGACTACCTGCAGGCTGTTTGTTGTCTGTGTCCAGCAGATCTGTGTGATAGGCCAGATCATGGGCATCTGTGTCCCCAAACCCTGTGTCTGGGCTGCTGGTTGGCTCATCCTCCAGGGGAGGTGGAGCAGAGAGTCCAGCTTCTTGACGACTCATCTCCAGCACTGCATCCAGCATTTCATCATCATTTATGCCACTATAGTCTCCTGAATCCAGTGTTGTCCCCCGCTGAAAACACATTAAACGGTGTCAAAACAGCAACAGAGAAAAAACAAGGCTGAATCATAAATTTCAAGATCTGCAAATGCTAACCTCCTCTGGTCGGTCATCATCATCAGGCAGACAGCTGCTGAGGCGCCGCTTGCGGCTTGCGTTCACCCTTCGGTTAGGCTCCTCTTCACAGTCAGAGTCCACGAGGATAGAGGTGCAGCTGGAGTTCGCTACTTTACCTCCAATCCTTCTACACACACAGCCATATGTTCAGTGATTAAATTCATACACCAAAACTAGAAATCAAGTCTGCCACACTTTTAAGTCCTTTTACTAGTCATTCAGTATGTGACAGATTATGCACATAATTAATGAAAAAATGTGAGTTGTGGTTAATGTAAACAGCAGTACTTTCTGTCTAAAATTATTATTTGAAAGTCTTGCAGAATCACCAGGACTTACCGGAGAGGTGCAGTGGAAGAGTTGACTGACTGGGAGGTTTTGAGTGTTCTGGATCTTGGGGAAAAACAAAGACGCCTGATTATTTGCTTCAAGTTAATTAACTATCATCTCTCAGCCAATGGAGCTGAATTTCATGCATTCAGGTCAACTGCCAAGTTTTTACTTAAACCCAGCTCATTCACTAAATAGCTCAGGATGTAATTACCCATATACTCATATTTTTTTTTAATGCATTTGGGATGTCTTACATGGAGGCTTGAGAGCTCCATCCGAGACTGACAGGGGGCCTTGTGGATTCAGTGCAGTGGGACAGTAGGGTCAGGTATCGGGGAATCACCACCTGCTGGCCCAGCTTGCTGTTCAGAGACAGCTGAGCATTAAAGCTGTACCGTTTGAGGTGGAGGATGAGCACTCTGTGAGGAGAAAAGTGTCATCAGACAACACTTACTTTTTAAGTGCTTGCTGTTACACTACAGGTTATCAACAGATGCTTATGTTTCCGCTTAACTCTAAAATGTACTTGTCTACATTTAACATCATGTGAGTGGATACCT
The DNA here is from genome assembly GCA_033238685.1 of Lates japonicus. Classification (NCBI taxonomy): domain Eukaryota; kingdom Metazoa; phylum Chordata; class Actinopteri; family Centropomidae; genus Lates; species Lates japonicus. The sequence goes on from BRZM01000011.1 coordinate 1,020,670, forward strand.
GGGCAATTTGCTGAATTTATGTGTAACAGTTGCTGCTTTTCCATTGCACTTTTCACAGGAGTACTCAATTTCCTCCATCTGCAAAAGGAAAAAAAATATTTCTTTAGCTTGGAAAAGCAGTCAAAGATCAATCTTTCAGAGAAATTGTTCAGAACTTTAACCTGTTAATGCAAAAGACTCACCCTGAAAAAGAGATCCAGAGAATCTTGGATAGATCGAAGTGGGAGGGTTTTCTTCCTACGTGGTAGATCAATCGACAAGTCATTGAACTGCTCTCGTTTGGTCACCACCTCGCCACAACTGCAAAACAACATAAAAGTATAACACATCATTATTCTCTCCAGTGCCACCAACAGTTTTGGCAAAGTTATTACAAAGATACATAGTGCGGATAAATCCTGATGATCAAGCAGGAGACAGGCCTCACCCTTTGCAGGTAATGGTGTGCTGCACCTCAAACTCCATGTTGACTGCCACAGGGCAGGTATAGATGCGAGTGGTGTCCACCTCTTCACCAGGCTCCCCCTTGACTGACGATGACGTTGCCTCCTGGCCGTTCTCACACACCGCTGAGGACGAGGAGGCTACAGCTTCATTTGTCCAGCTCTTGTTCATTTTCTCCACATCGTCCTTCAACTGGTCCAAACACTGGCTCAAGAACTCATGAGCATCCTGATAAACATTGTGACACACAGGGGCTTAATTTAGCACAATAAATAAATATAAGAAGAGTTAAGTACTTAGGGTTTTTTTATATAGTAATTGTACATACTTAAGACTTAAGAGCAACAACTACACAAAATTTTAGTACCAGTACACCATAACCGGGAGATCTTACATTTTGCATGTTTCCAGAGAAGCGCTCAGCTGTGGTGGAGATTGCGCTCTTCACTTTCCTCAAAAGGTCCTTTTTTGTCTCCGGACAGCCCACGTCTTTCTTGACCATGAGGTGAGCAAAACGCCTACAGGGAGAGTAGATACCATGCAGAATAAACTGAAAACTTCTCACAGGTTTTGAAAAGGGGGTAAACTAGCAATGCACATGAATTTTTTTGTACATACACAATCTGCAGCTGTCTGCTGAGGTGAATGAGCTTAATGTAGTACCTGAGTAGTGCATTGATGGGCACCTTCTTCCACGGAATGCTCTGCCTCAGCATGTCATTGGAGAAGGAAGGCAGGCTGAAGAGAGACTGCAGGATGGCATTCATGTAGCAAGTGTTGCCCAGGTTGGAAAAACTGCAATATACAAGTTGAAAGAATTGCAAATTAAATGGCACTCCAGAGTCTTAAAGAGTCCACATAAAACCATGTTGTCTTCTCAAATTCACTTTGAGAACATATAACTGGTTTTCATAATGTTATAAAAAAGTTTCAGTGTCATTATCCAACAGTGTAAACATAAATCCAAGAAATCAAGAAACATTGTTGCAATAGCCAGGACAGCTTCTTAGCTACTGCAAAGTTTTTTGGTTTAATGACATTCACAGTGCATGCAATCCATTCTCTCTCCACATTAAATGGAGACCATCTGGCTCATTCTTACCCTTGCAGTGGGGGCTGAGGCTGTGCTTGAGTGGAGGGCCTCTGCTTGTTCCAGCCACCGTAGTCCAGAGAGGGGCGTACCTTCTTGAAGGGAGTGGAGTGGTTGGGCAGCATGAGGCTTCTCTTGGCTGTGGTGGTCTGTGATGTACTGGATGGTCTGAGGGGATTTTAGAGTAGATGATGTGTCAGTGACTGGCTTAACAACAATTTGCTGACCCCTGTATTTCACATTTTAACTCTGATAGCTTTGGCATTTTAGCAGAACACTAAAGAAATGTACCTATCCAGAAAAGAGTGGTTCTGGCTGTAGTCTTTAGTCACAGATCGGCTGCCGTAGAATGATGATGGCTGAAGGGGAGTTGAACCCAGTGGAGCTGCATAAGGGGAAAAGTGTGGTGACACATTTTGGTTACGATAGTTACAAAAGTAACACACAAGTAATTTGAGACATAACCTGCCTTATATTCAGTAGATGTCATTGCTGCTGAACTGTGGACAAATTTGATTACCTGAGCTCCTGTTCTCCTCTGTCTGCTTCAGCTTCTCTTTGCAGCTCAGAAGAAACTTCCTAGATGGGTCTGAAGTGGCCTTGTTGTTACTAAGAAAATGAATGAATATTTTTCATGTTATCTGAACCCAAGACAAAACAAACTTTTTCTCTGCACATTTCTCAACAAGTGTAGTTTTGCCAGTGACAGCAATTACTCATGTATATGATACCAGTTGCAGAAAAAAAGACTAGGTCAAAATCTAATATATGGATGGTTGCTGTATGAAATTAAGGGCGTAGTTGAGAACTTGTGGAACCACTGTAACCAACTACTTTCAATGGAAAGCAGCTAAAGCCTGCTTGAATGTCACTTAAGCGATTTTCACATATGAACTCTGGAAAATCAGGTCTGGACATTCTCCGGTGTTCTCCTTTCTCACATACAGGACACAGTTAGAGACTGTCCATGTTGGACGTGTTCTCACCTATTGGAAATATTCTGTTTGGTTTAGGCAAGGGTAGCACCTGCAGGTACAGCGTGCAGGAGACCAGCACTGGAGTCATTAACATGCCCACTCGCTCACTGTTAATTCTCTGGGCAAGTAACTGCTCTATTCACACACGGGTTCAATTGGACATTACATTCTTCCTTACTTTATAATGGGGAGCTAGCAGGATAAAGTCCAGTCAATGCAAGGTGCGACTGGTTCAGACATGCGTGTACATGAATACTGTGTTCATACATACAGCACCGCCAGGTAATGTCTAGAAATTTTAAGGGTTGCAGTGAACATGTGAAAGCAGCTTTTAAGATGATCGTGATGATGGAGTATGCTAATTAGCATATTCATGACAGCACCACCTCATATTTGTATCCTGCCTAGTGGCAGCAGGTTTCGGTTCTTTGTCTGTTTACCTCTCTCCTACTTTCCATGCTCAAATATAGTGTTTTCACACAACTAAATACCCAACAAAGCTGTTGTCATTTACATGTTTTTCTGTTTCTGTTGTGACAATGGAACCAGTATAAAATAGTGACTGAAATGCGACCCATTAAAACTAAGTGTTAACCAGCAGTCACTTTCAAGCCATTTCCATGCTGCTGCTCTGCACTGTTAAAATCCTGATTTTAGCAATGTCATCTGACAAAATCACCAGGCGCACAAGTTAAAGACAGCGACTGTAATGTGGTTTTGGGTATATTTTCTTGTAAAATGATCATTCAGAGAGAAAGTTAGAAGCTCATTCGTGTCTATGTCAGCTGCTCTGCCATCCATTGAGTGAGACACATATTATTAAGGGTTCTGACAAAAGGTTGCATTAGTCGGGTCAATCACCACAAAAATGCCTGGGCCGTGAAATGTGTTGCTTTTACCTTGAGGAGTCATTTTCCTTAGGGTAGTCCTCAGTCAGATCGCTTTCAGAATTAAGGAGCCTCTTTCTCTTTTCGCTCCTGAAAAATAGAAGTGAGAACGATTTATGTCACCAGCCTGAATTGACCATTCCTAAATTGGGAAATTCTGTTGAGTTTGTAATGTCACAGTGCAACAGGTACCTGGTGAAACAACAATAACGTTTAGGAGGACAGTCTCAGGCAAGAGGAAAAAAATTACCTCACTTGTTTCACAACATCAAAAGGCACATGTCATGGGCTTGAGCTTGCTCATCCAACATTAAATTCTGACTGTATCAAAAACTCTTCATACTATATCACCTAGCATTTTAAAAGAACTGCCTTCAATTAGATATATTTGATAAATAAAAATGATAAACATCAAATAGAGTCCATGCCAAGCATTATCGCCTCAAGTTCTGAATAAAAATGATTAGACTGTTCATGAGAAATACCTCAAATAGCAACTACAACAACAAACCTGTTCTCAGAGAGTCCAGTGCGAGTGGGAGTGGATGCCGCTCTGCTCGGACTGCCCAGAGGCTTCCGTGGTGTTGTGTCGTCCCGGCCCTCTGCACTCTGCCGCCTTGGTGTTGTCTGGAGGAGGTTCGGAGGAGTAAAACATAAGTTTGTCTAAATATATTCAGGTTAAAAATGTAGTTTTGAGTTGGAGCTCACCTGTCTCTCCCCTGACGGATTGGTGTCATTTTTCACAGAGCGGTTCCCAAGCACACTGAAGTTTGCACTTCCATGGGATGATTTTAAGACTGCAAAATTAAAAAAGACAAAAGGATAAAGAATGTGAATGCAATTATTCTTCAGTCAATTCAGTCTGCAGTTGTAAATTCACTTCTCATGGAACAACAACCATAATATTTTGCTTTTAGCTAGCACAGCCTGTACCTGCCTCAGAGACATTAACCCTGAATTACTCTATGCTCATTTCACTGCAAAAGCTTATCCACTGGATTGTTTGTAAATACAATATTCAAAATTGTAAATAATGAAGGATAGTTGAGAATTATAAACAGTGATATCTTTCAACTGTTGTTTTTAAAATATTTTTGATGCAATGTTTTGACTGAATTGTCGACCAATAATGTTTGACAAATGGTGTGGGATATTGTAATATAAGTGATTTTTAAAAGCCATCCTATATATTACTACTATCATTTATTTGTGCTTGTAAGTAGTGGCCTGCTGTCCCTGAACATGAAGTAGGTCCTGCAGGATACTGGTGGCATGAGAGCTTTATTAAAATATCCTGCTACAGTTGCGATGAGACAACCCTATCTCAGAAGTCAGCAGGAATGAAAGAAAATCACAATCAGAGTCAATTCATAAGCTGTAACCATTTCAGCATGTGGTCAAGATCTATCATAATTTTCACAGTTTAAATTCAAGACTTGTTTTAAAAAACTGGCGCGAGAGAAAGAAACTACATAAAAACTGAGAAATACAACTGAAAGGAAAGCTGTGACTAAAAATAATGCCTTCATACTCTGCACAATTATCAGTGAACAAGCTAATCAACATGACTGTATACATCACAAATATGAATCACATTCTTTTGGTTTCACCATTATCTTGCTGTGAACAATGAACAAATTACTTAAAATGAGCAGTGGTATACTTACTTGGCTTTCCTTGCTTCAACTTTTCCAGGTATTCTTTAGTCTTCTGAACCAAAGGTTGGGGCATCTTATCCAAGGTGATTACACTGCTGTCCTTCAAAGTCAGCATGATTCGATTTAGATTCTGGGTAAAGTTCTTTACGTTCTGGTTCAGCTGAGGACAAGAGAACAATTCATGAGACTCAAAATTAATTTCATTTTACGACTGTTTTTTTGTAATTATTTTTTTTCCTATAAATACTTAGAACTGCTAAATTTTAACCAATTAGTAACATGGTTAAATGACTTTGCTTGGATTTAAACTATCTATTTAAGATTTTTTACACTGTCCTGTCCTTAAACTCTCACACTCTGTAGACACAAAAGGTGGTGACTGTCAGGGTGCCCACAGAAACATGCCAAACCACTCCAGGAGCAGCAGAATTCACCTCTGCACTATCCATCTGATTTCTACTGTAGTTCAATGACTGGCTCCCATTCATGAAAAACAAAACATCTGCTTAAAGCGAACTAGTTATTTCATTTTATAGAACTTACATAATCATTGTATTGTATCATTATAGTTGGCAGTGAGTGACTTATAACAGAGTAGTGCTCCTGAATAGTTTAGAATAGTTTGAATAGTCTTTAAGTTCACATCTAGTGTGGTCACCATAGGTCTTTTCTACAGCACTCGACTTATCACAGTAGAGGTGCATATGTTACTAGTGACATTAATGAGCCAGCATGCACAATACCAAGACCCAGCAATCAAAACAAAACTTGATTTTACTTCAGATTTTTAGATACTGAGGGGAAAAAGGCTAAATGACTGCTGTGATCACATTTCTACAGATGAGACAGAAGATTTAAAAAATGTGACTGATGAGTTTCAAAATATTACAGTGGAAAGGTGCATAGAACTACAGCCTCAAAATCCAAAGCAATGTCTTAGCAGTTTCACCCATGAGTAAGTACAAACCAAGACTTCCACACACAAACTGATGAATACCTGGAAAGTTTTGGAAGCTCCGCCACAGTTGAACCTTAGACAGAGGCTGACTTTGTTGTCTTTTTCCAGAATCTCAAAAGTTCCTTCTTTCCATCTGGTGGTGCCAAGGTCCATGCTTGTAAAGCGGATCTTAACAGCACCACCGCTGGAGAGTTTGGGCACAATGGTTGCCATGGCTTACTATCCAGTTGGTGCACTTTGGAGGCTAGGACTTGTGATCAAGCAAATCCTGAAGAGGAGAAATTGGAGGAGAAACTGTATCAATACAATCACAGCAATGTCCTACATACATAGAGTGGGTTACAACTTGTATGCTTTGACCATGTCAGTGTGTCTGAAAACTACTACACTCGCAAACATCTTACTAAACGGTTTAATTCAGTTACTACAATCAGGCAGAAATGGTCATTACTGTCATTGCTCCATAGACAGCTGGCATTAAAACAGGCTAATGAGCTTAATGATAAAGCACAATGATTAAAGAGCAATAATTAGCACCGATATTACTCGGATTATTAAAAATACGCCAACACCTGCTATTTGCTAGCATTAACGGTAACAGGGCTGTTGCACGCCATTTCAAAGTTTACATTATTCACCTGAAAAAAACAAAACAAGAAACATAAGTAGGTAGCCCACGCTGGCCAAAGCTTTACTACCGAGCGCTTGTGGAAAGTCATAACAAACTCCAAGTCAACCTAAAGCAACGTAACACAACAGCTAATGGAACACGGCTCGTAATAAAATAGACAATACTCTCGCGGCACAATTCTGAAAAACAGGCGCAGATGTTTCAGAAAGTGAGGAAAGTAACGCCGCTTATGTTAGCTGGCTAACGGTCCCACAACAGCCAGTGTAGCTTGTGTTTGCATTAGCCATGAAACTAGCCCAGTAGCCAATCTGTATCGCGGCGGTAAAGACGAGCGAAGGTGCACATTGAGACCAGCGTTTATCAGTTCTAGCGGGGTAAACGTTGTTCTGACAAGACAGTTAAAGTCACAAAAATGTGCAAAACCCGCAAAGTCACAGGACACGGTGACACTACAGCCAAGCTAGATGTGTGGGATGCAGGTAATGTCGTCCACTCCTCTCCAGGCGCTGAATGGATGGAGGAGGCCGACATTAGCAAGTCTGCTAGCAGGCTAGCGGGAGCTAGCTAACTGGCTAATTTGCCTGATTGTAATTTGGTGATGAAACAGTATCACAGTTTGATTACACCGTCTTACTTCTTTACCTGTCGGTGATATGCGCTCGTCTTGAAACTTTTAAATCACAGTATCGTTTTTGTAGGTCCTCCGAGGGCAGAAAGTTTGTTTTGCCGGCATTCACCTGCTCCCCTGTACGTGTGTTGTTGACACCGGACCCGCACACGACGCTTCGCAGCACTGCGCGATGATGGCGGGAATGTGAAAATTTACAACGGAAATGAAAACCGAGAGTACGCCTCATCTTCCTCTCGCGATAACTTGAGTATTTGTATTGAGGTTGCCTCCATTGGCGATTAAAATTCGTTACCAGGTTATGTTATCTGATCAATATCTTTGAGTTTTGAGCTCACGAGGGTGTTAACGATACATGTAAAAGCAAATATTAGCGTTTTGTCATTCTGTTATCTCAATGAAGTTGAAGCTGTTTGAACTGTTGACGTACGCGCGTACTGGATTCCATTTGTCAAGACATTTAGCAGCTAGCTTGGGCTAGCTGTCCGTACTGTGTGTTAGTTAGCCAAATTTATTTAATTACATCGCATTAGTTTGCCACTACGCCAGACTTCAGGTGATACAGTAACTTTAACTACACCTTGCGACCAGTCAGAGGTTCAGATAATGCTGGCGACGGGAGCAGTGAGTATCTAAAATCGGCCTAACTGTACACCGGTGTTGTTGCTGTACCAACCATCTTAACATACAATTTTCTCCTTTGTTTCTTAAATTGGTCAAAGGCTGTTAAAATTACTTTATTTAACAGCTTATGACAGTATCATATGTTGTTGTTTTATTCTTTATCATATTCAACTTTTATTTGAAGTCTCTTAACTCATATTTCCAAATTCATCAAGACATATTCTCTGCCTTTTGAAACTAAGGTATATGCACCAGAGTCTAGATCAAATGATAAGTGTTTGGCTGTATAGATTGTAATAGCTGGGCCACATTTTATAATAATCATATTTAGAGCAGTAAGATTACCAATGTGAAACTACCATTAACGCGGGGATAAAGCCTGTTTGCTGCCTTAAAATCAGACATTGTGTTTCTAAATACCTGATTCAGATTATGTGATGCCATATTGTGGCTCTAGTGGTGATTTCACAAATTGTGTTACAATATGTGTATTTGAGTTGCAGATAATATCTTTTCTCATACCATCATGTCAACATACAAGGTATAGATGGATGGTGCTGATGATTGCATCTGCTGATTATTTACCCTTTTTCTTGCAGGCTGTAACTAATGTCACAGCTCTGGCCCAGGTGGATCGAGAGAAGATCTACCAGTGGATCAATGAATTGTCCAGTCCAGAAACCAGAGAAAATGCCTTGCTGGAACTAAGTAAGAAACGAGAGTCTGTGCCAGACCTTGCGCCAATGCTCTGGCATTCTTGTGGCACCATTGCTGCTCTGTTGCAGGTATGGCCCATGTCCCATCCATAACTGTGTAATGTCTTTGGTTACTCTTTGTGTGTGGCCATGATCATTGCTTTAACTGATTTCTTTCCTTATCTGATTTTTTTTTTTAATTAGGAGATAGTGAACATCTATCCATCTATAAATCCACCGACACTTACAGCTCACCAGTCTAACAGAGTGTGCAACGCCTTGGCACTTCTGCAGTGTGTTGCCTCACACCCGGAGACACGGTAATGAGGAGATCAGTACAGGTTTTTGTAAATGACTTGTTTCTTTTTTTTTGTTAGTAATATCGGACTGCCTTCAGAGACCTTAATAATGTATCGCTCCAGACAGATACTACTAACTACTTACAGTTCAGGACAGAAGAATTTTCTTCCACTACATCTCATACAATTGGCTCTGAACTGGTCAGGCAATTTATTCATTTATCATTGAGAGTCCTTCAAATAGTCACTGGCAAGAATGTTTGTTAGATTTGGAGTTGGGTATTACATGTATTAAAAAAAACAAAGATAATGTCCCAGAACTGATAATGAAGCTATTATACAGTGAACAATTGAACAGTTGTAACTGAAATTTTGTTTACTTAACTCTTGTACTACTTATTCAGACATAGCACATCATCACTGCGTTTTTTTGTTGACCACAAAATATGGCGTACATCTGAGAGCTTGGGCTTTAATGCCTGCTCTTCATGGAGTTAGTTGCTTGTAATTTTTAATGAGACATTCTACTGCTTTCATTGTTCTAAGGTATCGGTGTCAGCAATGGCACAAAGTTATGAAAGTAATCATGAATCTTATGTTTGATATATGCTGTGTCATCTAAGTTAAGTCACATTGATTAAAGTGCTTTTAAATGTTTGTTTCTCACCAGGTCGGCTTTTCTTGCTGCTCACATCCCTCTTTTTCTTTACCCTTTTCTGCACACTGTGAGCAAAACACGGCCATTTGAGTACCTTCGACTCACCAGCCTTGGAGTCATAGGTAAACTCTTGGGTTTTCCTGCTTAGATTTTTTATTTCTTGAATGACACTACTTACAAAAACGGTGTCTCAACTAGATGTCTTTTTGTAATTTCTGCAGGTGCCTTGGTCAAAACAGATGAACAAGAAGTAATTAACTTCCTTCTTACCACTGAAATCATCCCGCTATGTCTCCGTATCATGGAATCTGGCAGTGAACTCTCGAAGACGGTACTTATACATTACATTACACCTGCTTTTCAAACACTCAAACACTTTCAAACAGACATACGTGTACCTTAAGTGTTGAATGTTGGTACATTAGTTAAAAACTAATTAGTTAAAAACTAATGTACCAATATTCCACAACATTTCCACCATCTTTTCCAATACATCTATTAGCTAAATTGTTACATTGTTTAACAACTCAGTCAGTTTCCTCTTTGAAAAAAGACGACCAGCTCTAATACCAGTCATTTCTCCTAACCTGCTGCTTTTCATTGAAATTCATGAGCACAAATATAGTTACCGTTAAACTGTAACTAACTCTTAATTCATCGAAAAGGAAGTAGTATATTTATATCAGTATGTCAGTACCTGGCAGGATTGTGTAGCTCACTATTATTCACTGTCTTTTTTTTTGGCAGGTTGCTACTTTCATACTACAGAAGATTCTGTTGGATGACACAGGGTTGGCCTACATCTGTCAGACTTATGAACGTTTTTCCCACGTGGCCATGATCCTTGTAAGTGTTGCTTGAGAAACATCTGAATTTGATTTGAATTTACCTTCCCAGTCTCACAATAGTGTGACAGTTGGTATCAGTTACAAAAAAAGATGTTCTGTCAGCTTGACTTTTTCATCTTTTTCTTTGCAGGGCAAAATGGTGTTGCAGCTCTCAAAAGAACCATCAGCCCGTCTGCTGAAACATGTTGTTCGCTGCTACCTTCGTCTCTCTGATAATCTCAGGTAGAATAATGTTCAACAGATAAAGTATAAGCATATGTGTTTTAACTTTGGCTCTTGACAGAGTGTGATTTGTATAAGATAGGCTTCAGTCCCTCATGTACCTGAAAACTTTGAATTAGATTTTGATCATCAGTAGTTGCCACAAGGAGGAGCCATGAGCCTGCCATAAATACAGTGTGTGGTGACTTTTGATTAAATGGCTTGTCAGCCTGTGGTTGGAACTTAATGTTTGGCCACTAACTGACACAATTAGACAATAATCAGAGGATTAGTTGCCAATTTGGTAATGAATTTCCAGAGGAGTTCTGTATATTTGGTGGTTACAACGTTATAGATGCTGAGATTAGCTTTAGCCCCTTAGCCCCTTTTCATATCATAATAATACTTCATAGGCCTAGGAAAGATATTATAAAATGCATCTTACGGGTATTTTGTGTTGGGCTGTAACTAACTTGTGTATTTTTATGTAGACTTGTGTATGAAACAGAATCACACCCTACCATTGAGCAAGTACACCTGGCAGTGATATAGCAAAGTAGTGTTTACTGCCCACTATTGAGTAAACTGTTGTTGTCTATAAGGGGTAGTGGATGAGTGAACAAGGGAGTGATTTCCTTACATTTAATGAATGAGGCAATTGTTCAAACTGTCACCGAACAACTAAATTGTTGCCAAAATGTCAAGGTCTCTCTGATGCAGCTCAGCAGGTGATCACATCATATATTTGCTTTTGGGTAGTCATAGCAGCACATTGTGTGTGTAAGTTGGGTAAAGTGGAGGTAAACAGCTCAGTCATTAATATTTGCGTTCGTGTTTTAATGTCAGCAGGTCCTTGTTATTTGCTTCAGTGACTAATCAGAGTTATTTTTGAAGTGAGCACAGAGCCATACCTCTGCCTCTCTGCTCCTCTAAAACATTCTGCGGGTACATTCACCACGTATCATAGAAAGCATATGGCCATGCTAACTAATTTCCTGTGGGGATGCTTGTATGTTGTATTGAAGTTTACAAATATAGTTCAGCATGATAGTTAAGAAATAGTCCATTATAGCTAGCATCCCTTTAAGTAATATCAATAATGCATATCAGGAAAGCACACTGCAGAAGAGTGTATCACAGTAAAGACCAGCTCACATGATAATAAGCCTACATTAGAAGCCATTTTTATCCACAGAATAATCTCTGATAAGTTTTGCCATATGTATGTGTAATATACATATAGGTAGAGAATTACAGACTTTTTAAAAAGGTATAACCTTCATCTCCATTTGGAGCCCCTAACATTAGGAAGCTGTCTGCTTTATAGCAATATGTTGTTGACAGAAAAGTACATTGATTTATGGCATGTGGCATTCCTTCCCCTAGAGCCAGAGAAGCCCTGCGTCAGTGTTTACCAGACCAGCTGAAAGACAGCACCTTTGCCCAGGTGCTGAAGGACGACACCACCACCAAGCGCTGGCTAGCACAGTTGGTCAAGAACCTGCAGGAAGGCCAAGTCACTGATGCTAGAGGCATCCCACTGGCTCCACAGTGACGGGGACACAGTGTGTGCTGACAGTGGATGCAGAAGGACTCTCTCATCACTGTCTAGATTTAGTATTTTGCCAAATGTGGTGCTAAGACTGTAAAGTGAAGGGATTTAATGATAAAGGGAGGTATTTTTGTTTTTGGATGGATTAATATGAGTGGGTCACATCTACACATGATCTACTATCATAACTGAATCTTTTTTTAGAGTCTGTCAGATACTAGATGTTACTGATACTAACATCAGTATTAATGATTTATTGGCTGACATTTGTTTCTGACATGTACCATTTTGACAAGATCCCTCAAAATTGGTTGAGAAAGATATGATATTTTACAGTTTAACACACTGACTTCACTAACAGTGAATGGTAAACTTCACTGAAATTAAGGAACAAGTACAACTAAAAAAAAATCATATAAAAGTTGAAATGAGAAAAAACAGCCTGTACAAAAATCATTGCTGCAGTTAATCAAAACACCAAACACCTACCCTTTGCTCTTGTCTGGTTCATCACTGTAACTTCATGTAACATTCCACTTCAAAGTAGGAACTGTTATTTTTTTGCTTCTTGCATTTCAAATAAGACTTTTTAATCTTCTATATGACTAGTTTCTTTTTTTGCCAAGCCACTGAGGGCTGACATCATATGCAGCAGTTTACTAATATAGTGGATATCATTCTGTATGGTTTTCTGTTTTTACTGGTATTGTATTTGGTGGAGTTAAATCTCAGAAGCTGGTCTTGTTCAAGATATTTCATAAATAAACTATTTTCCACCCAATGCAGGATAGGTCCCCTCTACATGTGATGAGAGCAACTGATTTCAGTCTTATTCACTGGGGACTGACAGATTTTGAGAGACACATTTTTCTTAATATCTTAGTAAGGTCAGCAACAGTATCCTCTGCGTCTTTTCAAACATACAAACTCCTTACAAACCTTATTTTTCTCACTGACTAATATTTTGATAATTTGATCGATCTACCCATTACTCAGGTTATGAATAATCTGTGTGATTTGTCTGATGAACAATCCAGTAGTCAAAAATATTCCCTTTAAAATGATACAAGACACAAAAAGCAGCAAATCCTAAAATCTAAGTTTTGCCATATTCGGTCAATGATATTGAAACTGAAACTGTCAATTAACTGTTTCAAATTCGCAACTCAGATGACCATTATTTAGGTGAGATGTCACTGTGATCTGTGGTGCTATGTTAAACATAGAAAAAATAATGTTCTTCAAAAGGATTTTTTAAAAATTAGGGAATATTTCAATTAAAGTTTAGAGGTTATTTTTAAATGAAGTTCATTCTTCATCAGTCAAATTAGAAAGTGACTCACCTGTGCTCACTGAGTGCTCCATCTAACAACCCTGCAGACTTCACTGATGAGCCTTCATTGCCTTTTACCGGTACATTAACAGATTGTTGCCCCCATAGGTTCCATTATCCTCACAATGACTGAGATGGACATCATACTTTCACGGAAACACCTACGCCCAAGCCTTCCATTTGTGCGCAAATCTAATCCCCTCTGGAGAAGTATGTCTTGTGTTTTTTGTCTGTTTACGTTTTATGAGCTAAAAGCTACAGTAGCTAAAGTCATTATAGGCCTGGTACAGGGAGCTCTGCAAATGGAGGAGTACACTAGCTTGACTGGACTGACAATGGAGAAAGTGGTGTTTTCCATCTTTCTCAATGTTTGCTTTTTAAAAGAGATAAGAACTATAATCACTGTATTCTGACATACACATTGGACAGATGAAAAATATACATTAGAGCGGGCAGTGTAATAAAAACTCTTCTCTGCAGTATGTGGCATACTGCCAAGTTCTACAGAATAGTCTTCCCTCAGTCCCTTGCAATCTTTGGATATCATCTCATATCAGATTTGGCCTGAGTCACTCTTTAATCTGGGAAAAGGAGCAGGATTCTGTAATGGTGGGGGAAAGCTGAACTGAACAATAGGTATTTTTCATTGTTTATTGATTTTGCTTCTGTTTTTAACACAGTAGACCCTTTCCTAGAATTGTGTTAACCATTATCAGCGCTGATACAGGAACACCAAAGTCACTTTGAGTTCTGCACAGCATCCCCATTTACCCAGAGGATGAGAGAGAGGAAGACGGACAGACTGAGGCACAGCACGCTGCAGTGGAGTGACCCTCACCAGATGCGGCGAGGGGCCTGCCCATGGCAGAGTGAGGGAGTGGCAGGAAAGGAAGGAGGGGGGTGGGGTGCAGAGGAAGAGGAGGATGAGGATGAGGAGCGGTGGGGAGTGGGGCATTCCAGCGTGCGGCAGTAGTGACTAGAGAATCAGATTTCTCCGACCCAGCAGTGAGACCAGAGCGAGGGGAGGAGAGAGGCAGGGCCAGAATCTCCTTTAGACACTCCCGGTCCTTTAAGGTCCAGAGCTCAGCTAACAGTCCCTGGACTCTCTTTGAGCCTGGATCTCAGCACACAAGGCCAGTGTGACGTATACACCTCCCCAGACCCTCTGTTAAGCCGGACATCCAGGATCTTACCTCTCATTGTGTGAGGCTCTAGCTGAGAGAGCTTTCCTGAAGTGTACCCACCTCTGAAGGTCTGCTTCATAACATCCCTGTACTTTTGGTAAGTATCACTCTTTTTCTCAGCATAGAAAAATCCAAATTGTTATCATTCTTTCTCCCTTGAGCTGAAGTTGCATGCAGGCGTTGCTGAAGTGATGCTTTTATGTATTATATTTCTGCCTCTGGTTATAATTTACTCTGCACAACACTCCTTCCCCGCCACAGCTTGGAGTTATATATGGGTTTTATTGGACGGGCAGAGGCTGCTCACGTCTTTGTTGGATTCCTCACATAACTGTATACAGGAAAAAGGCAACCATGTACCCATATCAGGACACAAATCTTAATGGACGGGGGAAATGGCACATTCTTATGATGGATATCTGGGATTTAAATGTAATCTGATACTAGAAACTGTTGTTGTTTATTCCCAGTTTCCATCCTGTCATATATCCTCATGAGTCATGTCTTTGTGTGTTTGTGTGTCCGTGTGTGTGTGGTCAGTGAACTCCCTTAAGAAGTGGCCTCATGTGACTCATCCTTGGGAAGGGCACCAATCCAAAACACTAAAGCACCCAAAAATAAAACACAGTGTGACCTAATTGGAGCTTAAAAGACTGGACCTGAGGAGTGAAGGAGGGTGTGTTAAACTTTCAGCAGCGTAATCTGAAAAGCTTGGGATGGAAAATAAAAATGTGTTTGACGTGGCTGTGCGGAGGAAACACTAAACATAAAAGCACACATAAGTTTATGGAGCAAATAGCTGTGGAAAATAAGCCTCACTTTCATGGTCAGTCTGTTTCTTCAGAAGGAGTGTGATATTAAATTGTCAGGCAACTGCGAATACATTCCTTGCATCACATTGGTCGTACTGTGGTGGGCACTCTGCCAGGGGGGCTGGCACAGGAGGTTGTGCAACAGAGAACCCAACATTATATCTTATTGTTTCAGGAGACAGTGAAAGGAAAGGATAACTGTCAGACAGGAATAGAGATAAACAGACGTTGGAAAACCTTCCCATTTCCAAAAGTGTTTGATCCTCACTTATCAGTGAACAACTGAGATAACAGGAGTTTATTAGCTCCCACTGATAAACAGAGAGTCTGCAATACATTTGTTTTTTTTTTTCTGCATCAGGGTCTCTGCTTTTAATGCAACACTTTATGAAGGTGTAACTATAGAATGTGTTCTGTGTTGTACCCATTTTAGCCCTCCTAGAAAAAGTGTGTGATTTTGGGCTATACTATAAAAGTGGCCTTTTCACAAAGCTGCAGTTTTGTATTGCTCAGTGGAGTACCAACACTTAAGATTTTATGTTTGATTATGTTAACAACACTGTATTCCGCAGCCATACTAGCTGCTCTGTGAGGCTGCTCCATAGGGATGTACACTGACAGAGTGGTACTTTGAATAAAATGCTGTTATCAGCATGAAAACATGCACACAGTGGCACTACTAATATGGTGATGTTTACCATGTATAATGTTCACCATGTTTACCATCATAGTTTAGCATGTTAGCGTGCTAACATTGCCTAATTAGAAGCATTAGTGCAGCTGTGGCTGATAGGACTGACAACAGTTTTGGATGTAGTATTGAACAAAGTCAAGAAGAAAAGTTAATCTTCATTAGTTCATTTCACTTCATTCAGTTAAATAATTCATTTTGATGGGGACAGGAATGTGCCTACCAAATTTCAAGACAATTCTTCCAATAGCTGTTGAGACATTTCAGGAAATCTAAATAATTAATATTCATCATCTGAGAACCATAAATGTCTGTGCCAAATTTTATGGCAATACATTGAATAGTTGAGATATTACAGTCTGATGTACCAACTGAGGGACTGGGTCCTTGCAACCATGCTGCTAGTGTGGCAAAAAAATAGATTTATGTCATACCGCTAAGGGCAATATATGAAAGATTGTTTTCATTCATAACAATCAATAAATTAGGAAATTAGAATCTTAGAATGATTAGAAGCATTCCACCTAAATCAAGTAAAAAAAATCTGTCTGACCAGGCTGAGGCAAACAGAGACTGCTGAGTGTGTGTATTTTTTCTTTGTCAGCAGGCAGGCTGCAGGAGTTGCCATGCAAGAGCATCTCTCTGCTTTCTGCTAATGAATGAGTAAAGACTGATGGCATGAAAGGATCCAGATTTAAACGCTGACTCTTATATCATGAATAGACAGTGGTAGTTAGAACAGCAATTGCAGTTAGTGTGGTCTACTATACACTCACAGATTGTGTTAGTATCCTCTCTTTTTCATCTTTAATGATCTTTTGAAGGAACTATATTTTTGTTTGCCCCAGTTCTGGTTCACAGACATTATGTTAGGCAACTGAAGTGCTGGTAAGTATTCAGCGCTTTGCTCAGGGACACTTAAGCAGTGCAGTTACTGGCCAACACAGGGGTTTGAGCTGAGATCTTACAGTTAAAAATAACAATATTCCCCTCACCGTCTACTGCCCAACTGATTTTGTTATGATTTTGTGAGACACAACAGAATGGCTGGTTATTGGAGGTGACAGGTAAGCATGTTTCACTTTCCCGGGTCAACAGGGAAATCCTCTATGGACAAAGTGAAGTGCTAAAATCCTTCCATAACAACTCCTATCAAGATTTCTTTCAGTGATAAAGCAAACCAGTTCCAATAAACCTAGAGAAATAGTTTGTGTAACTAAGAATTTGATCCAGGGTGTTGTTGAAAGTGTGCTCAGCAAACCTTATGTGGACAAGTGAAGATTAATATTACACTGCGGTTATTTGTTTTTAGATAGTTTATGAAGCAGCTGGATGAGTGAAGAGCTTTAGTAAAATTGATCTTGTTTAGAAACAGGGGAAACATCTGGAACAACTCATTGACATCTGCTTCTTTTTAGCAGCAAATTTCCATTGGCATGATACAAGGATAGCAATGGATCCTGAGGGCTCTCGTGAGTAAATGTTATTCATTCAGAGTGAAGATGCAGAAATTGTGATGATTTTACAATTCGTTTAAATTCATATATCTTAGTTGATACAGTAATAGTAAAATCATTAATTGAAACAAGTGAATTACTATTCCTCTCCCTGGCCTGACAGTTCTGATGGTTTAGTATCTATGGTATGACATGTTCATGACTTTCAACTTTTTACATGATTCTGCTCAGGTATCCAAGATGACCCAGATGTCAAAATAATGATGGCGGGATCGACTCTTAGAAAAGTCAAGTCCCGTTCATGGAAGAAGCAGCGGCATTTCCGCCTCCTGGAAGACGGCCTGACAATCTGGTACAAATCCAGATGGGCAGGGAGAGGCCACTCCACCTGTGAGTTTAAGAAGTGTAACCATATGTTTACATGCGTGATTGTACTGACATATTATCTGTTTGATTCATTTGATTAATATTCACTATTATATAGAGTTCAGGTGACTTGAAATTATGGAGTCAGTTTACAAGTTAAAAATGTGAACTTGAACCTAATTATGGTAATAGCTGAGGACCTGCATGTCATACTCCTCTGTCTCTCCCCTCAATTTATGTCTGCCCCTCTACTATCACCTACCCAATAAAAGCAAATATGTCAAGAGAGAGAAAAAAAACTTGAACTTCACCACAAGCAGAATTTCCTCCCAGGCTACATAGAAACCCTCCTTCCTTTAACCCAGACTTAACCCTCACTCCACGGCCCTAGCTTAATGTTGTGGAATGCTATTTCATGGTCAGGAGTAACTAGCGAGAGACTCCAGGAAGTTACTAGGGTGATTTTGCTACCGTTGGACAGAGCCAGGCTAACTGTTTCCCCTTGTTTCCAGTCTTTATGCTAAGCCAAGCTAATCAGCATTTCCTGTACAGACAGCATTTACTTTCTCATCCCTCAGCAAGAGAGCAAAACATGTGTTGAACAATCCTACTTATTGAAGTTCACTTCAGTATAGTGGAGTCCCTATAAACAGTGTGCAGAGCAACAGAAAAGTTTAGTGAAGTTTATCGACGTGGCCCAAGGTTAGATAGTTATTACAGATTGGTAGAAATACAAAAAACAAAAATGGAACAATAATCAATAGGTCTAGTCAAAGATTCGTTATGATTTTGTGTGTACTTGTGACAGTAACTGTTTTAAATATGAACACTAGACTAATGAGTGCAGAGTACTAAAACCTTCCAAGTGATGAGACAATTCTGGTCAAACTTCACATACCTTCATCTCCATTGAACTGATCATATACTGATAATATCCCAGTCTCAGTGACCGAGTTGGAGGCAGTACGTGAGGGCCACCAGTCGGAAGTCCTGCTGAGCATCGCCGAGGAGTTCCCCGCTAACCTCTGCTTCACCTTGGTGTTTCACGGTCGGCAAGGCAACGTGGACCTGGTGGCGGAGTCCCCAGAGGAGGCCCAGGCCTGGATCCAGGGAGTGCGCAAGTTAATTCACAAGGCTCAAACGATGGACGAGAAGGAGAGGTTAGACCAGTATCCTTTTACTGTGGTGGATCACAATGTTAAGAATTTCATGAAGGACCAGAGAGTTTATTGGTGTAAAAGATCCTGGTTCATCCCTCATCTTCTCTGAACAAAGCTCCAAGTTGTCTGCTTAAAAGTGGAAACTATTATTTCCCATCAGATGATTTCAACATGGGACTCAGATTTTCTTGTTTAATTCTCCAGATATTAATATGTTTGAAGTTCTGAATGGAAAAATAAAGCTTTTTAAAAATTAGACTTTTTATTAAACAACACATCTGAGTTTTCCTTAAGCATCTTCTCAGATGGGTCTGGGACTGGTTTCAGAAAGCTGATAAAAACAAAGATGGGAAGATGAATTTCAAAGAAGTGCGGAAACTGCTGAAGATGATGAACGTAGACATGAATGAAGAACATGCTCTCCATCTTTTTACGGTACAATTCTGACACACAAGTTTTATAAGTCTGTCAACATTGTTTTTGTTTTGGGAATTTGCTTACATTTAATCAACTTTAAGAACGAGCCATCGGGGCTTCAGAACTTTGTTCCAACTTCCTTAGACAAGACATGTTGCTGGTGGTGGACACCTTAACTGCTGAAGGGATTGGGCCTTAATCTTAGCAGAGCCTCAAAAAAATCTGGTTTCCTTATGGTGGGTTTTCGGTTTTAAATATAAGTATGATTTGCTGAACTTTTCAAAAAGCTTTTTCCAATCATACAGCATATGACAAGACCAAAAATATGTAAAAGAATGACATATTTCTTTAAAATGAAGCCAGTCTTTTGAAAAAAACTAAACAAATACAAAGCTCCTCTATTATTTCCACAGATGGCCGATAAGTCAGACAGTGGTTCTTTAGAAATCGAAGAGTTTGTCCACTTCTATAAGATACTGACTCAGAGGGATGAGGTATGGAAGGTGTTCCAGGACTACTCTGGAGATGGAGAGAAGTTAATGTTGGAAGAGCTGGAGAACTTCCTGCGGACAGAGCAACAGGAGGGAGAGCAGAGCGCCCAGCATGCCAAGGAGCTGATTGATCGCTATGAACCATCTGAGATAGGTAAAGGCAGCTGTGACTGAGGGCAGTTACAGAGTTACAGCCACACAGTCATCTCTGTGAGCCTGCACTTAGGCTTAGCATTTAGCATTTGAGCTAAATGCTAACATCAACATGTTAACATGCTCACAGTGAGCATGAACATGCTGATGTTTAACAGGTAATTCAGCAGGTTAACAAGCAAAGTTTGCCCCTTCAGTATGCTAACATTAACTAATTAAAATTAAAACACACAGCTGAGGCTGATGGGAACCTGTTAGTTATTTGGTCATAAATCAAAGTATTGGACAATTTAAACATTGGGCCTGATGATACTAGCTGAAATCTAAGGGGATCACTAGAGAGATTAGAATTTATTCTCTGGGGACCTTGAGTACTTGTAACAGAATTCATGGCAATCCACCTAATAACTGTCAAGATGTTTCACTCAATACAAATAAACCTGGACTATGCTGTACCAATTCCATTTGTATCTGCAGCCAAAAAGCAAAGCGCCATGTCTCTAGATGGCTTCCAGATGTACCTGTGCTCCCAGGAGGGCTCCATATTTAAACCTGAGCATCGACATCTTTACCAGGATATGAGCCAGCCTCTCAGCCACTACTTCATCTCCTCCTCACACAACACCTACCTCCTGGAGGACCAGCTCCGTGGACACAGCAGCCTAGAGGCGTACATCCAGTGAGGACTGCTGCACAAATGACACATAGGACAAAGACTTTGCAAATGACAAGATAGGATAGTAGAACAATATAATGGCTGCCAGAGAGATTAGGCAATTTCAGAGTTGAGTTGTTAAGGTTGAAACAAAAGCTGAGAGAGACCTATAAACCATTTCCCAGTGATAGGAGAAGCAACAAGGGTTTCAATACATTTCCCACAATTCTATCTTTGTCTGAAACCTTGTTTCAGGCAAGCAAAATGATATAGTATTAACTGTAAATTCATAGATGGAAGCGTAACCTTAAAGTGAACACTGAAACAAAACAAAACAAAAAGTGGTCTTTACTTACATTTGTATGTGTCTATAGGGCTCTGAAAAGAGGCTGTCGCTGTGTGGAGGTGGACTCCTGGGATGGCAGTGATGGGGAGCCTGTTGTGTATCATGGTCACACTTTGACATCCAAGATTCTCTTTAGAGACATCATTTCAACACTCAAAGAATATGCCTTCAAGGTGGGCAATATTTATGTAGATATTTTTTAATGCTGTGAGTAACTACTAATGAGATTCCAGTCACCTCTATTGTGATGTTGGCAGAATTCACAGTGGTATATCTCAAAACCAATCCTTAAGCCTTCAGTTGAATTACAAATTACACATGCAACACTGTCTGTGTGCCCAGAACAGTGTTAAGCCCAGATGTAGCAGTTGGTAACCTTCCCTGCCCCTAGAATCAAATGTACCCCCACTAACTGACCTATATGGAAAACAACCAGGAACTTCTCATGTGTCTTCACTTCTCCATTTTATCCTACTCAAACTTTCCTACTGAACTGTAGGAGGATATGATGAAGAAACTGTTTTGGAGGATTGTGGAAACTTATGCTTAATGGAAACTAAATACAATACTGGAATGTCATTTGCCACTGTGTTTGCTAGAACGGAGAGAATTTCAACATAAATAAGACAGAAAACAGACAGCCACTTCATTTTAAGAGTTTAGTGTGTTCTCATCCTTGTTTGACAGGCATCAGACTTCCCTGTCATCCTGTCCCTTGAGAATCACTGTGGTGTAGAGCAGCAGACAGTCATGGCTCAGCACCTCAGACAAATCTTGGGCGACACACTACTGACCACCCTGCTGGATGGACAGATCCCTCAACAACTTCCTTCTCCACAGGTTAGAAATCTTTTTGGGTTTTGTCATTTTTCTGTCATATGAACTAATTTTTTCCTTTCAAGTCATAAAACTAGTACAAGGAACACAAATGTTAGTGTCTCCAAAAGGCTGTAATTTTCAGTCCAAATAAAACCAAACTGATAAATAAACCAAAGTATCGGACAAATTGCAGTCTTGACCTGCTGATGATGCTAGATAAAAAGCCGGACCAAAATCAGTGGGATTCATCCTCAGGGCACCGTGGATATCTGTACCAGATTTCATGACATTCCATCCAGTGGTTGTAGGGACATTTTACCAAAAACCAAAACTGTCAAGCCTAGGATTCAGCAAAGTCAGTAGGATACATCTTCCGGGGACAATGAATGTCTGTACAAAATGCCATGGCAATGCATCCAATAGTTGTTGAGATATTTTAGTCTGAACCAACTGACCAAACAACTTTGCCATCCATCCGCCCATCTGTTCATCATCTTCTGCTTGTCCAGGGTCAGATTGTGATGGCAGCAGGCTAAGCAGGGTACTCCTTTATTAACTCTGCCATCCCTGGTGTCACATTGCCAGTGTGGCTAAAAAAGAATTACCTGCTATTTGTGTTAGAAAGCACCATGCCTGATTTTGTGTCTATAGAGTATACATAACCTCATTCAGTCTCATTCAGTTTTTTCATCTGCACTCTGGTGGCATGGCTGTAGAGATGGCAAGGTTGATCTGTTGGTCAGTTGGCTTGCCTCTTTGGTCCAGACTAAAATTTGTTGACAATTGGATGGATTTCCATAAAAGTTTGTACATACATTCACAGTCCCCAGAGAATAAAATATAATGTTACTCTGGTGATCTGCTGACTTTCCACCTAGTGCCATCATCAGGTCATAATTTCAGTTTGTCTAAAACTTTGGTTTATGACCAAATACCTGCAAAACTTTAAGCTGTGCTTTGCTTTGTCCTAATTTCAAATGTTAGCATATGAACATATTAAAATGATGACCATGGTAAACATTATACCTTCTAAACAACATTTTACATTGTCACTGTGGGCATGTTAGCATGTTAACATTAGCATTAAGTGCCCCCACAGAGTGAGGAGCATGGCTGTTTTTTCATTTTGAAATACACTGCGTGGCTTTTACACTCTGTTTGCGTGCTGTTGTTTTAAAGTGAAAACATCCATTAAGGTGATTTTTAAACTGCACTGAAAGAGTTACATGTTTCATGGTTATCTAAGTTTTATCATTTGTCATATATTGTCAGGATCTATACTAACAGTAAACTTTACTTCAGTAAATATAAGATAAGATAAGAAAATCCTTTATTAGTCCCACAATGGGGAAATTTACAATTTATTACTATTACAATTTACAATTATATTCTGCTTTGAGTTAGAATAAACTTGTGGGCATAAAATGTTTTCAGTCAATGCCCTGCCCAGGGAAGCTTGGATATCCTTAATAATACAGAGGTATTTAAAAGATTAATGGTCTATCTGTGCCTTGTGATCCCTCTTACACTGATTCATCTTTCACTGACCCTAAAAGCAATAGTATAACTTCCAAACTCTTTTCCATTAGAGCACTTAGGACAATCAATTCTAACCTGAAGTAATGGCAGATAATTGCTATGTGGAATTCCATTGAGGCTTTTGCCAATGAAATAGCAGTACATTGCTGCATTTAGTTACAAGACAACACAGTGCAAGATGATGGACTATTTTCATGAGTAGTCCGGTACTGATGATGGCGACCTTGAGTTTTCTGTCAGTTAGTCCTGCTGGTCCATCCTGCATTCCAACACCCATGTCTGTTTATTGGTGTTCATTACAGGAACTGAAGGGGAAAATTTTGCTGAAAGCCAAGAAGATTGGTGGTTTAGAGGACTGTAATGATGAAACCCTAACAGATGAAGTTAGTGATGAAGAAGAGATGGCAAATGGTGAGGCTGAGAGCCCAACTGCAGAAGACCCACCTGCTGGATGTTTGAAGGAGAATGGCAAGGTAGATGTGCTTGGTACTTGGTGACCCAGCAATTTCTTGCTGTTACCCTAATTAATCCTAGAGAGATTTTATTTCTTTTAGCATTGTTAGACCATGCATCTCTGGTTTTCCTCAAAGTGGAAGTGAGGAAAGATGGTCTGCAGAGACAGTGAACAATATCAGAGGTGATAGTGAAGCAAGGTAGGAGAGAATGAAGCTTGACAGTAAAGAGATAAGAAACAGGGCTGGGACAGAGACAGGAAGGCAAGACTGGAGTAAAAGAGGGTAGATAGTGAGAAGAAAAGGAATTTTAAAAATAGGACAGATATGGGACAAAGAAGAATAGTGCAGATAGTGTAGTGAGAAAAAAGTGCTTCTCCTTAGCTGTGAGAAAAACATCTCTCTCTATCTATTTGAAAATATCTACATTTGCATTTGTAACTGAGCAAGTTAACCAAGAACATCTTATTTTCAAGGCAGTGCTTAAGGGGTGTTAGTTTTTACTCTTGTGTAAGTGAACTGCTCAGTGCAGTGATGGCATTTCCCTGCTGGGCAGTGAGAGATTAATTGGAAGCATTTGTGGCTTTAATCATTCAATTAGAGTTGATGAGACACAGAGAGGGAGTCCCAAATGTTTTTCCCAGCTTTATTAGCTACTTTAGAGCTTTCATTGATAAATAGAAAGCAAATAGAAAGCAAGTAGTAGCTGTCATCTCATTTCATGATGCTGACATTTACATAGTGAAGTGTTGTCTTTATTTTTTTCATACAAAAAACTATTCTTATCATTGAATGATGTAATAATAGATTATTTTTCAATAGAGCATTGTTGCATAATTCAGCATTACACATTCAGCACTAAATACTATTTATATGTTTTTCATATAAATATTGTGTGACTTACTAAGGCTTGGCAAATGGTTTTAAAGGAAAATGTCCAACCGTCTTCTTAGTAGCTGTTGACTGGCTAGTTATTTCCAACTTTTTTCACACTAATTGTTTGTAATTTTGTTTACCAGTGGACAAATCAACACATTATTATTTTTTAATTTACAACTTTTTTAAATATATAATATATTTAGTTGCAATTTCATTTTAGTAGTAAACTAATTACAAGGTAATTATTATTTAATCACTGGCCTCTAATTTAATGTTTAAAGTGATGGGAATAGGATTTGTTTGTCGGCTAATTTTATTCTCCCCTTTTGCAGAAATCGAAGTCCAAACTGTCAAGGGAGCTGTCAGACTTGGTGGTTTACTGTAAGAGCTTGCACTTCCATGGCTTTGAGCATGCTCGCTTACACGCCAAATGCTATGAGATGTCCTCATTCTCTGAATCCAAGGCCAAGAGGCTAACTAAAGAAGCAGGTACCATGACCATGAGAGAACCTTTGGAAAAGGGTAGAAAACTATGGAGATGTCATATTCCTCAGATAAAATAACATACTTGTTTGACTATGATATGTTATACATGTGTAACATAGTGTATCTTTTTACATGATTATATAATTTATAGCTGTATCTGCAGTATAGATAGAGATATGAGTCAATGTGTTCATGTCATAGAAATGCATTTGCTTTATCCTTTTCAAACCTCTCTTCAGGGACAGATTTTATTCGGTACAACACAAGGCAGCTGAGCAGGATTTACCCCAGTGGCCTCAGGACAGACTCCTCCAACTACAACCCACAGGACATGTGGAATGTGGGCTGCCAGATAGGTGAGGGGAAGACTTCCCTCTGCTGGTTGAACCAAACTGTTGCTCCAAAATTACTATAATCTTTGTTTCCAATCTTAATTCTGGGGTGTTCTGATATCCACAGCCATAAGCACCACAGTATGATTTGTGTTTGACTTGAATGGGGCTAAAAACATGTGCATATTACATATAATGTGTCAGTCATGTTTTTTTCAGGATCAGATTTTTGGGGGTTAATCCCTATGTGACATGAAGTCAACTTAATCCTGTCAGTTCATCAAATAGTCAGTTTAGTGCCATTTACAAATGTTTACAAGTGCATTTTTAATTTGTTCAGTGCTATTGAATAGATTTATAAGACCAACTGGGTATCTAAACCCAGAGAGAAGTGCACAGTTTAAAGATGATTACTTTTGTCACTTTGTCTTAAAAGTTGATTGTGGAGACAGAGAACATGGGGAGTAATGACATGCAACAAAGGTTGTTAGCTGGAGCTAAACCAGGGAAATTGCTATTAAATTGCATGGCAAACTGTAGACCATTACTCAACAGGGACTCCCAATCTAGCAATTTATAAATAGAAATAACAAAAATTTGAGTAAAGTTCTCACACAAGAAGAGGAATTGAGGAGAAATTTTCTTTGTGCATGCCTTCGCTGCCACCCAATCCTCCTCCTTGAAGAGAGGTTAGAGGTCAGCATCAAATACAGAACATCACCTCACAGCTCAAAGGGTTTGACAGGAAAGATGCTTCCTGTCACAAGGTCTCAAACTGGTGCTGTTTGCTCTGGATAAAAGACTTCTTTCATAAACTTTAATAGCTAGATAGATATCTCTGACTCTGGGAAATCATGTGATACAGCCAGCCACGATGATATTAACAATTAAAAAACAAAAAAACACTTGCATTATTTTCCCTCTTTCCCAAAGTGGCTCTGAACTTCCAGACAGCTGGTCTGGAAATGGATCTGAACGATGGGCTGTTCAGGCAGAACAACTGCTGCGGCTACGTCCTCAAACCTGACTTCTTGAGAGATGGCGACACTCAGTTCAGTCCAGACAAACCTGAGGGACGGCAAGGCTACAGACCACTCCACTTATCAATACAGGTTCAAAACTAAGCCTAATCGATTTGTGGTTGCAATGGGTAGCTACTACTGTTGGCTTGTGGAATAGTGTAAATGTGAGACCAGAAATCCAGAGAAAATTTGTGATATCTTTTGTGCAAGTACAACACAGTGATATCTATATCTAATATACAAATATGTTTGTGTGTTTACCAGGTGATTAGTGGGCAGCAGCTACCAAAGGTGAATCAGAAAGAGGGCTCTATAGTAGACCCCCTTGTCAGAGTGGAGATCTACGGAGTGCCACAGGACCAGGCCAAGGAAGAGACCAGTCACATTAACAACAATGGTGAGAAAGTGATAAGTATTTGTTTTATACAGATAATACCTTTACTTCATTGACATAGATTATTTTAATAATGTTAGTGTGAAATAAAAATTGGTAAATGTTTGAAAACAGCAGAATAAACTCACAAAGAATTTTAGGAATAAAAACGTCCATCTACCTGCAGGCTTTAACCCCGTGTGGAATGAAACTCTAAATTTCATCATCCACACCCCTGAGCTGGCTCTGGTTCGCTTTGTTGTGGAGGACTATGATAAGGCATCCAGGAATGACTTCATTGGACAGTTCACTCTTCCATTTATGTGCATCCAAGCAGGTGAGCTGAGTGTGCCGAGAGACAAAGTGTTAAGACTGAAACCACCAGGGTTGCAACTCACTGCAGTATTTATTAAGTATTTAGATAAAGTTGTAGGTTCTGTCCAATTCTAGAGGCAGGAATATTCACTCAGTACCACTGTGTTTAAAAGCTTATTCAAACATATCTTTTCCTTTCCAGGATATCGTCATATACATCTGCTCTCTAAAGATGGAACAGCTATCCCTCCCTCCTCTCTCTTTGTCAACGTCAGCATTTCAGACTTCACATGAAGAAGTCAAATGTTCAGATATGAAGCCAGGGTGTGGTCACAAGTTTAATGTCTCCATAAACCCAATGAGGAATTTTAATATTGAGCAGTTTCCACAACTTTAAAATAACAGCAGACTTGGCTATTTAATTTTCTGCACTATTTACTGACGCTAGATTTAATCAGCGATAAAGTTTAAAGGTTGATGCATCTCCTAACGTGCAATTCTCCAAGTCAGCTCTTTATGAAAATATTTCCCCCAAGCTTTTTAATTCTAATTATCTGGTAATGTAGGAACCTGAAGGACTGCTGCATGTGTACATCCAGAGATAACAGTCCTAGGAAATAACTAAGTGTTCAGTTTTAAAATGTAACGCTAGAATGTGAATGCTATCAGTATTAAAAACCAATTATCATAAAGTACTCATAGCTTTTCATCATGATGGTTAATCTACGATTAAGTGCGTGCTTGAGTTTTTCAATGTACTAATGTACAAATTCCACAAGGTATGCTGTGTATTATGCAAATGTATGTGTATACAGGCCTGTAAATACATGCTATACATTTTGTGAATGCTTTAACATGGCTGAATAAAATTAATTCACAACATGTTTGACTCATTTATTGTTCAAGTTCACAGTATTATGTTCACACACACACAACTCCATCCAATCCATGTTCCCTCACTACAATATGCACTAATGTGTTTTATTAGCCATTTAAGGTACAATTAAATCGTGGTGAAATATATTGACAGATATGTCACGATTAACAGTGATAAACTTCTATAATCTGAACTGAACACTGCATTGACAGTATTGTGCCCTCTCTTCAGTGTTTTGTCTCATTATCTTCCCCTCTTTGCACTTCTTCTACTACCACTACCGCTACTTCAATGGCTTTTCCCTCCTCTTCCACTTCCACTGCTCTCTCACCCAGCGTCCCCTGCAAGGCCTCCTTCAGGGTAAGGCTAAGAGCTTCAGAGTCTTTCACCACCCCCTGCTCTACTGACATCTCCGGGTGGTGTCTTTGCAGGTGCTTAACCACTTGGAACTTCTGTTTGGCTCTGTAGGAGCAATGACGACAGCAGAAAGGTTGCTGCTTGGTGTGAGAGAGGTAGTGATGTCTGAGACCCGCCGGCCACCGGAAGGCCTTGTCGCACAATCCGCACACGTACGGCCGATCGTCACTGTGCTGCCGCTGGTGGGTTTTCAGTATGAAACTAGTCTTGAAGGCTTTGCCGCATTTTTCGCAGACATAAGGGCGCATGTCGCAGTGCTGTGTGTCCCGGTGGGCACGCAGGGCATCTGCTCTGTTGGTGCGGTAATCACACTCCTCACAGGCATATGGCTTCTCTCCTGCAGAAAACAAATACATGTTTTGTTTTTCTAAGACGTATAAAATTCTAAACATCATTATGTAGACTACACTTACAAAACCAAATTCAGATGAGTGAAAAGGACACTGAATCAGCCATTCTAAGCCACAAAATCATTGTTCAAGTAGCTGATACCTGTGTGCTTGGTCATGTGGTACTTCAGCTGAGTCGCCCACTTGCATTTGTAGCCGCACTCTGGACAAAGGTACTTCTTCTCCTCTTGGTGAACCCTCATATGGAGCTGTGATAGAAATGATTATAAAACAAAGAAAATAAAAGGAATATTTATAATTTTCATTCTGCTTCAGGTTTTTGAAATTCAAGTCATCTTACTGCTTGACAAAAACAGAGAAACTACAGGAGCAAGGATTTCTGGCTGGCTAGAAAACTGCATAGCAGATGGAAAGGTTGTAATGTTGTAATGCTTTCAGCTGATGCAATTCTAGGCATTGATCTACTGGCTTGACAGTATCAGCAATGGCAACCTGTGGCACAGGGCCAACCAGCTCCACACTATTTGAGAAGATGATAGAGATGGATTGGTCACATGCTTTGGAAGCCAGCCACAAATCTTGAAAGACAGGCTCTGATGTGGAACCCACAGGGCAAGAGAAGAGGTGGCTGGCCTAGACACATATTGCCAAGAGACCTTAAAGCTGACATCAAGAAGGTGGGCTACACCCAGCTGAATTATCAAGATGTTGGTTCATTAAAATTGTGTTTTTCACATTCATATAACAGGGAAATTCAATAAATAAGCCAAGCTAGCCATGGGCATCTCACTGCTAGCTAGCTATCACTAGTCTGTCTGAAAAAAAAAGAGGGAGGGAGAGAGAGACGTTTCTTTGGCATAACATTTTTAGAGGAACAGATTAAGGTCTTCAAGAAATTTTGACCAAATACGTAGATTTTACATTTGCAATTCTAGGGCAGTATAGCATAGTGACTGTACACACCGTCATAAAAGTTTATTGTCATAGTAGTGGCCATTAACTACCGATTATGACTGACCATGACTATGTATGTCTGAATTAAACTTGGATATTCAGTATGTTCCCCTTCATCTTCCAACTAATAAGAAAAGCACTTGTTACGGAGATGAAACTCTTAATTTAAAGGATTCTTGAGTTGTCTCTGAACCAACTAAAAATGTTTTCCTCACTGCCAATTAAAAACTCTCACCTGTGAGGCCAAAAAAACAAACAAAAAAAATTGCATAATTTCCCATCTATAATAGCATTTTTAAGGAAGCGTGTTTAAGATTTTATCTTACAAATGAAAATCGTCCTATAAACTCTGAGCTTACCTTTAGCCTAGATGGATCAGTGCAGGTGTAACTGCACTGCTCACAGCTGTAAGGCTTCTCCCCAGTGTGTATGCGAATGTGCCATGTCATCTTCTGCTTGTTCCGAGTTGAGTACTCGCAGTCCATGCATTTGTACAGACGCTTGCCTCCATGTGAACGGAGATGCTGTTCGAACACCAGCTGATGCTGACAAGCAAACTGACAAGTGCTGCACTTGAGAGGCTTGTCTTCCAGAGATCCCTCCTCGTGTTCTTTCAGAAGGTGTTGTGCCAACAGCTGCTTTGTTTTAGCAGCAAAGGGGCAAAGCTGACACTGATGTGCCAGGTGGGTTCTCTGATGAATCTCCAGGTTTTCCTTTGTTTCAAACGACTCCTGACAGGTGGTGCACTTTACTTGACAGTGCTTGCTTTGCTGGTGGGTTTTCAGCATGACCTCACTGCTACATGTGTAGTCACACTGCTTGCAAGAGAAACATACTTGGAGCTGGTGTACACGTTTACAATGGTTTTTTAGGGCAATTTCTGAACTAAAGCGAGTATCACAATGAGTGCAAGCATGCCCTAACTCCCCCGTATGGCACCTGAGGTTGTGCCGCCTCACATCGTCAAGTGTGTAGCCGCTGAAGTCACACAGCGAGCAGAAGTGTGTAGGCTGTTTGTCGTGGATGCGCATCTTGTGCTGGCGCAGTTTGGTCACAGCCCCGAAGGTCTTGCTGCACATATCACACTTGTGACGACCGATTCCTGTGTGAAGAGACTCGTGCTCTTCCAAGCGATAGCGCCTTGTGGTGGCAAAAGGACAGTAACGGCAACTGTGAGGCCTTACGCCTTTGTGTTTGAGTGCAACGTGTTGTGCCATGCACCGTTCTTGCTTACAGGTGAAAGTGCAGTGCTGGCAAAGCAAATGTTTAGGTTTAGCAACATCGCATTTCTTTTTCTTATGAACATACAGAATGTGACGGGCCAAAGAAATTTTAGATTTGTCTACAAATGAACACATGGTACATTGGACTTCACCTGGCTTCATGCAGCCTCTCTTTTTATGACTGTCTAATGCAGTTTTCTGATTGCACTTAAATGCACAGTTTGGACAAGAGAAGTTCTGAAGTTTCTTCTCAGTTCTTCCACTGAACTCATTCACCATGTCCTGTTTTTCTTTTGCTGAATTATTATCACACCTATCATCCACTTCTGAAAGGATCTGATTCCCTCTTTTCCTACATTTTTTTTGACAGGCTGAGAGGTGCCGTTCCATTGTTGAAAGCTTGACTGATGAAAAATTGCACTGCTTGCATTTAAATTTCCCATCTTTTTCAGTGTAAAGGGACTTTTTCTCTAGTGATACACCTCTGTCTTTGTTATATGAAGCTGATTGTTTTTTCACAAGCTTGACTTGCTTATTTATCTGAATTTTACTTTGCTGATGTCCTGAGTTAGTGGACGTCGGGGGAATATCATCACCGCCTTCACAGATTTTTAAATGAGATGTACATACTTCCTCTTCTTGCTGATGAAATTCCTGATCATCTCTGTTTTGTGAGGACAGAAGCTCTGTCTGATCAGACTTTGTTCCCTCGGCCAGATTTGTGGATCCCTTCTTACCCTGACTAGAGCTCTCCTGCTCAACTAGACATGTATTTGAAATACCTACAAATGTCCTCCTTTTTCGCGGAAGTGCGGGGCACTTCTTTGCAAGGTGACTATCAAGACCTCGCCTCTGTTTGAACTGTGCACCACAGGCCTGGCACTTGTGTTCCTTTATCTTTCCACGGCACAAAGCCTGGCAGTGGTACTTCAAAGCCGTCTCCTCGAAGGTTACGTAAGAACACTTGTCACAGCGATAAATGTCTTTAGTCTGCACCACAAGCATCTGCACCCGTCCCTCCAAAACCATGGCCTCTGCTTGTTCCTTGTCATGCTTCTTCATGGCTTTTAAACGGACCTCTGATTCTAAGGGCTGATTTTGCTCAGGTGGCAAAACAGAACCAACTGTTTCACCATCACCCTGTACTTCAGGAGTTTGACACTTCCCAGGCTCAACTGGTAGACTGGCTGAATTATTCAGAGGCTCATAGCTGTCATCTAAATCACTTAGGTCGCACTCTTCATGGGGCACTGCTACATTATCCTCCTCTGACGAACTTGTAGATGTAGAGGTGTCTGCCTTTTCTTGAGATGAATCAGAAGTGGCGGTCCTTGAGGTTTGATTTGCACAGTTTTCCTCCACATTTTGCAGTGAGGGGGTTTGATAATCAGTGGTAGACAGTGTAGTTAAAATAAGAGTACAGTACTCCTCTGGACAGCTCACAGATGGAGGACTGTCTGAAATGCCTTCATTAACAACCTCTTGAGAAACAACATCAAAAACATTCACTGCATCCACAGTTTCTGACTCAGGTACGGTTTCTTTGCTTGTATCTGCTGCACCAGGAAAATCTGATTGCTCTCTTGGAGATGGTAGATGTCCTCCAGTGGATTGTTCGGACTGCTCGTGAGCTGTTGAGCGCTTATTGTAAAAATCCTGCAAGAACTCTGTTGAATTCCTCTCCTTCTCCTTTGCAGCATAGTTTTCTAGCCATGCTTTGTCCCCAGGTACATACCCATGAGCTTTTCTCTTGTGCAGGAAGAGGCTGATGCTACTGAAGGAGGAGTAGAAACAAAGGGCACAGTGAAACTCTTTCACTCTGGTATGTTTGCAGTTCTCATGATTTTGAAGTGCTTGTCGGTAACAGGTAGTGTATGTGCAGAATTTGCACTTATAAACAGATGGTGGTTTCTCCTCTCCAGAATGTTTGGCCAACATGTGATTGCGAAGCTCATATTTGCGCTTGCAGGCATAAGCACAGATCTCACACATGAGCGATTTGGCTTGATGTCGTAGTTTGTGGCTATTTAGCTGGTCCATGCGGTGACAACGATAGGGGCACTGATCACAGTGATACCTAGGAGAGGAGAAACAAAGTTTAGTAACAACAACAATAATGTATGTAAAAATCCCCAGGTCAAATAAGCAGCAAAGAGTTACTTTCTGCACACTTTGTGTCTGATAATTCTTAAAGCACATAACCAAAATGTCCACAGTTCAATTCCTGGTCTGGGGATCTTTGTTGGGTGTCTTCTGCCCTGTCTTCCTCTAGCGTGTTGACACAAAACAAAAACAAAAACAAAAACAAAAACAAAAACAAAAACAAAAACATGACATCTATTCATAAACAAACAACTGCATCTCAAATGGCATTGTTCACATACTTGCATGCAGATTTTGTGCATACTTTGCTGTCCAGAGACCAGAGTCCTGGCAGAAACTGGAAGAAAGCATCCAGTGTTGTACAACATGGACATAACTAAGCACAACATTCTGGGAACCTACAATACTGCTATTTATGAGATCATGGTAGAAACAGTTGCAAAGGCTCCACTGTAGATTTGTTTCTCTTCAGAACTTTCTACTGTTGTTTTTGTCTTTTGATTCACATTTTGATGACTGCCCCTGCTGTTCGTCAGCTAAACTACCTTGTTTGTGCATCTTGCCGATATTTAGTGTTAATATAGCTAAATGCAAGTATGTTCATAGCGTCACAGATGGAACCAAGGTAACAGGAAAGTCAGAGAGATGTGAGATCAGTCACGTGGACACACTCGCACAGTCATAAGAGCAGCTTAACTCTAATAAGGCTAAATAGTTGAAAATGCCTTTGTGGGTGTAGCAAAGGCTTAAAACTTAAAATTTTAATTAGGCTGCAACATGTAGGACATGGTTCAAAACAATCATCATTTTTGATAGATCTGTTTGTACACAGCAGTGCCCCAACAAAACCAGACAAAAATACACCCCAAAAAAACCTACCTGAGGTCTCCAGCATGTTTCCTCATATGGACATTCAGATAGTGCTTCCACTTAGTGACGTATCCACATTCAGCGCACATGAAGTTCTTGTTGTCTGAGTGAGTGAGCATGTGTTTAGAGAGGTAGGATTCATCTCGGCACCTGAAATCACACAGGCTACACTTGTGGGGCTTGTCACCTTTTAGAGAGAGAAAAAAAAGAAAATGTGAGATGTAATGTCCAAAAGTAGTAGCACAGCGTAAATGCAAAAACTGAGGATACTATAAGGAGAAAATCTGAGAATAAAACCTTTAGAGCATTAAAACCACTCTATCCTCACCACTGTGCATCAGCATGTGTCTCTTCAAGCCACGTTTATGTGAGGTCATGTAGCTGCACTGAGAACAGCGGTGGATTTTCTCATTGGCGTGCAAACGTCCAATGTGCTGCTCAAACTCCACAGGGTTAAATGTGACAAAGGAGCAAAAGTCACAGCAAAGCCTGTCATTCCCTGGGTGACCGTGCCGCTGGTGCTGGAGGAAAACTGTTTTGTTGGAGCAAGAGAAATCACACTCCGAACAGTGGTAGGCGAGGTGTGTCCGATAATGAGTCTCCATGTCTGTCTCTTTTTGAAAAATGGCACCACAGGCATGATGGCGGCATTCTACTGCCTTGACCCCATGGACTTCGACAGTGTGTCTAAGAAGTTCTTTGCGCAAAGAACTCTGGAAAGAACAACCCTCTTGGAAACAGGCCACTGGCTTGCTGTCAGGTAGGATGTTGTGTATTTTCATATGAGCCTTAAGTGACCTGCTTTGGTGAAAGCTTTGACCACAGGTGGGGCAAGGATAGTTGTGGCCGTTTGTACCATCATCTGCCTCATCAGCATGCATGCTGACAAGGTGTCGACGGATCGCATTTCGTTCCACGGCAGAATATTCACACAGGTGGCAATGGTGAACCTTTTCACCTGCCTCACGGAGCCTATGTATGCGTAGCTTGCTCTTGCTGGTGAAGTAACGCTTGCAGGTGGGACACTGGAGACTGGGGTCAGGAAAATGTAAGTGGAGGTGCTCCTGCAGGTGTGACCGCATCTTAAAGCAGCGCCGACACGCGGGGCAGGTGTTGGTGCGATAGATGTGCTCTGCTCCCTCTGCAAGGTACTCTAATGGGAAGAACATATGACACAAATTTTGAACAAAATGACAAAGTTTGTAGCTTTACTTTTTTGACACATTATGACACACTTAAACAAGAATAAAACATATTTTGTCCTGTAGTTGTCATTTGCTGCCTCAGACTGTTCAATCAGCAATGTTATAAAGTAGACCCTAAGACCTACTGCACTATAGCCCAGTTGGCCTTTTTGTAGATATCCATCAGTGAGACGGCAAATGTTAGATCCCAAGGCTTGGGTGTAGTGATGTCATGTCACATGACCAACCACTGTGTACATCATGACCGCTTGGGCAGGTCTGCAAGTCAGCAATTGAAAGTCTTTTCGTACTTGTAAGTCAGGCTGTGAAATTAACTTTCTTTTATGTGACCAATATGTCTTCTTGTCCCTCAAAGTGAAAGAATAAATGGGAGATGTTTATGCTTGCCTTGAGTATTATTTTTTGTTTTGCACTGCTTCTTTTGACTGACGTGTTCTTATAAGCCACTTGCACGTTTAAATATCAGTGGCATAAGTTGAAATGCTGTCACTTCACTATACTGTACAATTTTGCGTATGTAAACAGATTGGTATACATACCTTTGGATTTCAGTGGTACAGCATCCACTGCCAGAGGACTGTCTCTCTCCACCGCCTTTCTCACTCTTTTAATATTGTGCCCTTCCCTCTCAGGCTGTTCCTTGTGCCCATCTTCTGGTAAAGATGATGCATAAGCTGGGTTGGATTTAAGTTTTCTTTTTGGCCTGCTGGAAGCCTGAGGCTGATGGCTTACAGTGGTGCATACAGTTGTGGACGTGGTCTTGTTCCCTATGAACAGATATGCCAAGTTTTTAATGTTAAATCAACTTATGATGAGCAACAGAGCAGTAGAGCTATAGATTTGTATAACATAACAGTGTCTGTTTACCTTGAGGACAAGTTGGAAGATGGTTGTGTTCTAAGACATGGTCACTTAGTGCTTTTGCATTTTCAGTGACAAACTGACACTGAAAGCAGCCAAAGGCCATGTGCCCCCGCAAGTGTCTCTCCATCTCACCCTGTGTGGGCAGTGACACTTTGCAGGACCGGAAGGTGCAAGGAATTAGAGTGAGACCATGTGTAGATGTCAAGTGGGCTTGATATTCCTGATGGTCTGTGCTGCTGAACTGGCAGCCTTGCTCAGTGCAAGGAAATAGACCTTTAGGGATGTGTCCACTGTGAATGGTTTTAAAGTGGTGTTTCAGAGCAGCTGGCTTGGAAAAGACCTCATTGCACTGAGAGCATTTGTAGTTTCCCAGCTGTCTTTTACTGGATGAAAGGGTCAGCCTTTTCGAACAGGGGTGTGAGACAAATATGTCATGGCCTGAGAAACTCTGTCCACATTTTTCACATTGATGAGGTTTGACTGTCTCCATTGTGTCTGAAAAAAACAAAGCAAAGCATTTTGTTACAATGTGACAAATGGCATGATAGACATTCGTAATGTTTTGTTACTATTTTAAAAAAATATTCTGTGTGCCCTTGGTACATACAACATATACATACAGTTATTATTCACATAGGTTTCAACTGTTATAGGGCTGTTGAGGTTGAGGGTGCCATATTACCCATTTTAACCATGTTAAAAATGTGTTTAGTTCCATAATTAAATAAAAACACAACAGTTCCTGTGACTACTGTAAATGTATGTAATGTAACCATATAATAATGGTGTGAAATAATATACATATTTAACACAGACCTAAAACAATCACACAAACACACACAACTGCATTTCCATTTATTACGTTACTAACAATACAAACAGAATTTCGACCTACCGCCTGGTTTTCCGCACAGCTTTCTGTCTGTAAAACAAATCATCAACGTTTTACAGTTTAACAGAGGCACGTTCACTGAGGGCTTTCTTAATTTATAGCATATAAGTATTAGTATCCGAAGCCACACTTACTTTTACAATAATTTAACACGGTATCTATGCGCTAACTACATCGCCGTTAACGCAAGCTGAGCTAACGTTAGCTTCTTGTGATTTTGGTCGCAAACTGTTGTGTCGCCGTTCCTGTGAGCAATTAATTTCAACTGCTGCGGTTCGTACAATAATATGGACTCACTATATTATCCACCAACATATTAATCTAGCTTAGTGGTTAGCTTAGCTCGCAAGCAAAACTATGTTTTGATAACACTTAAATGGAAAAGGAACGGATGTCCTCTAAACAGGCGAACAGTCGGAATGATATTGATCAAACACAGGAAGTGTAGTCGAGGTCGCTGCATTGGTCGCTGTACGAGCCGACATCCATACATTGCACACAGGGGGGTATAGGTAAATGAACAGTCCTATTTACAGAGAAGCGTTATACACTGGAAACGACCGTGGTCACAAGTTCGGGGTATGAGATGAAGACAAAAAGGCAAGTCAGCGGAATAATTATTATTTGACGTCATTAGAAATGGACACTATCTGTCATTAGATTGCCTAGTTTGAGAGAGAGAGTTTGTATCAGCAACATGCCTCTGTCAGACTTCCTGGACAGCCTGAAGGACAATCCATACTTTGGGGCTGGCTTTGGACTGGTTGGGGTCGGGACAGCGTTGGCAGTGGCCAGGAAAGGTGCCCAGGTGGGGATGATCTTCTTTCGGAGGCACTACATGATCACTCTGGAGGTCCCCAGCAGGGACAAGAGCTACCACTGGCTGCTGAGCTGGATCACCAAGCACGCCAGGCACACTCAGCACCTAAGTGTGGAGACCTCCTACCTGGCGCACGAGAGTGGACGGGTGCACACGCAGTTTGACTTCCATCCAAGCCCTGGGAACCACATCATCTGGTCAGGAGAGATCATTAGATATACAGTACCTACCTACATATATTAATCTGCTTGACACATATTGTTCTCTCTGTCAACAGTGCAACTTCTTACACTGTCATCCACTGTGCTCTGCAGGTATGGAAGGAAATGGATCAGGGTAGAGAGGACCAGAGAGAAGCAGATGGTGGATCTTCACACTGGAACTCCATGGGAGTCTGTAACTTTCACAGCTTTAGGCAGAGACAGACAAATCTTCTTTAACATCTTACAAGAAGGTACAGGCCTATACTATATACCTGACGAGTACAGGTTTCATATATTCTTGTTATATGCAATATACTTGACTTTTGTTGTGCCCTTTAACCATTGAGTGGTCATTTAGTGCAGCTGCCCATTGTGTTCTGTAGCAAGAGAACTGGCACTGAAGCAGGAGGAGGGGCGGACAGTAATGTACACAGCCATGGGTGCTGAGTGGAGACCCTTTGGATTTCCGCGGCGACGCAGACCCCTCAGCTCTGTGGTGCTGGAGGCTGGTGTGGCTGAAAGGATTGTAGACGACGTGAAGGACTTTATTGGAAACCCCAAGTGGTACACAGACAGAGGTAAAACAGACCAGGGCTTAAACTTATTCATCCAGTGTTTATGGAAGCTATCTTTTAGTGTTTTGTTTTTATACTACCCAGTTATATAATTCATGTTTTGGTGTTATGATAGTTACTTTTGTTGGATGTTGCGGTTGCAAGCCATGTGATGCATTCAAAGAAACTTTGACATGTGTTATTTGAGAATTGAGAGATCCAGTATCAGTCAGTTTTAGTTTCTCCCATGTTCACTTGAATGCACCAACCAAAAAGAACAAGTAGGCTAATAGTATTAGGAGTCATTAGCTGAAACCAGTGGCTGCCTGAGATATTGTGTATTGAAGTACAATTGGAAAATGGTGGCAGTGATGTAACATATACACTTTGTAACCAATCAGCTAAAATGTGCAAAATGCCAGGAATTGTCCTGTGATAGGTTTAATTTTATGCTATATTGCCTGTGCACAATGTGGTAAAATTGTTTTCAGTTCTTCTGTGATGGTCATCTGGCTGTCCATGATTATTTTTTTTCTTTGTCTTTGCAGGCATCCCTTACAGAAGAGGATATCTGCTATATGGACCCCCAGGATGTGGAAAAAGTAGCTTTATGTGAGTGTGCTATTACTTGAAATTTTTGCCATTCCAATTCACAATCTGTGTAACTGAAACATGGACTAAGTCAGGTAAAGTTCTTTTACTTTGCACATGGAACACTGTATTTACTGTATGTCCTCATCTCCTGTTTGTGACCCTTTGTTTTTTTTTCAGCACGGCACTGGCAGGCGAGCTGGGCTACAGTATCTGTCTGATGAGTCTGAGTGACCGAACCCTTTCAGATGACCGTTTGAACCACCTCCTGAGCGTGGCGCCGCAGCAAAGCATCATACTGTTGGAGGATGTAGATGCAGCTTTTGTCAGCAGAGAGCTGCTTCCCACAGAGAGTAAGTAGAAGGGAAGGACAAGTGGTTTTGGACTTGTTGTAAAGAAGCTAATTGCAGCAATTTGTTGTTGTTGTTTAATTTTTAAATAAATACCTTCTGAATACATGTCTAAATACGTTTATGCTGATTTGAGAGTTGCTTTCCAAATCACTTTTGCCTTTGCCTCTCAGACCCTCTGGCCTATCAGGGAATGGGAAGACTGACCTTCAGTGGTCTGCTCAACTCTCTGGATGGAGTGGCTTCATCTGAGGCCAGAATAGTTTTTATGACCACCAACTTCATTGACAGGTACACTTGTAAACAAAGTACTTTTATGTTATTGTACATGACCAGTGCAAAGCTTTTCGTCCTTTTTGTGACCTTGTTTTGGGTCTCACTGTTCTCATGAACCCTGTTTTTCATTCACAGAGAGCAACTGTTTTTGGTAAATAAAGCAACCAGCTCATAGTGGAGCATTTAGCAAACAAAGAGTCAGATATTTTTCTCAGGAGTTGATGGAGACCAAAATTGGGCTAAAAGGAGAGTAAATATCAGACTTACATAAATGGTATTGCTGCTACGTGTCTGCTGGACATTTAGACAAGCAAAAGTTTGCCATAAACAATTAAGGCGGTAATATTTTAATGTCTTTTTATTTTGTTATGCTGCTTCAAGTGGCCAAAAAAAATCAAACAATGTAGCTTTAAAATATTGAAAGTAATTTAAGGTTTAAAAAAAATCTATACTTGTTTATGCAGCTGGTTTACAGAAATACCTTTAAAAATGCACATTACAAACTAAACAATGGCTACCTATATGTGTTCACTGGTGAGTTTTCAGTGACATTAATCTCCAGTTCTTGGCACACAGGTTAGATGCAGCGCTGATCCGGCCTGGCCGTGTGGATCTGAAGCAGTACATCGGCCACTGCACACACTGGCAGCTCACCCAGATGTTCCGGCGGTTTTACCCGGACGAGCCTGCCTCCGAAGCAGAACAGTTTGCGGAGGTTGCTTTAGCCGCCCACTCTGAGATCAGTGCTGCACAGGTGCAAGGACACTTTCTGCTACACAAAATGGATGCTGCAGGAGCTATAGACAATGTTGGCCAAATTAAAGGATGACTGGACCAGAAGGTGTTTGGAGACTGATAACTGAATAAAGAGAAATATGAGAAACATGAGCAAATTGTTTTCAATTTCCAGTTGAAGTTATATTATCACTAACACAGATGTGCTATATGAAGTATGTGATTGTTACCAAATGGGTTTCCATCATTTATGGTACTGTGCAAAAGCCAGCAGTAAAGTTAAGACAGCTTTATTTATCCTGAAAATAAGTTGGTTCTGTGTGGAGAATGAGTGGTTGTTCATCTGTGTGACAGCCCTGTGATCTGTCCAGGGTGTGCCCCACCTCTCGCCCAATGTCAACTGGGGTTTTCTGATGCTGTGCATGGTTTGTGTCATCAGTGAACACAAAAAACCTGCTTATTTTTCACCATTAACTCAAATTCTTCCTTTCATTCTTGCTTTAATCTTTTACACTTAAGTCAGCAGTTCAGCTGCTTTCACTGCTTGCATATTATCTGACTGTCCGTAGGCTTTCCACATAAATTGACATTTCAACTTTATACATGTCTTTCTCTTCAACCATTATTAACTCAGCTGTTCACTGAAACTTCAGCTTCTCTCAACACTTCCATTTCAAACTACTGTTTCAACTACAAATTCAACAGTTTGGGTGTTTCTGTTGTTTCATATGCAAAACCTGAGCAGCAAGCACACAAATTTAGCCTTTTCTAGTCATCATGATAATTGATATTAGGTCAGAAAACAGTAAGTGGAGTAAGTGGTAAGCTACAAGATGACAGAAATCCTACAAAATCACTGCTTACTGTGGGAGTGCCATTCATGTTTATATTTGAGGCAGATAAACTTTATTTATATAGCACCTTTAAAAACCCAAGGTAGACTGTTTTTTCCGGGAAGTACGTGTCCACCTCAAAGGTTACACAATCAAAAGAAATCCAAAGAACAAGAGGAAAACAAATGTGTTTTAAGATGCTTTCTAATAATCCAGAGCTGTTTTACCTTACCTCTTTTTTTAAAGTTGCTTACCCAGCACACTAAGTATTGCTCTTTCACATATTTGGCCTGCAGATTAATGAGCAGAATGGCCTTTGGTCCTGGTTGATCCTTGAGAGCTGGGCTGGAAGGGTTAAACATTCTGTGAAACCTGGCCCCTCCCTGCTCAGCTAGTCTTGTGGATGTAACAGGAGCACTTAGTATTTGCCACTCTGGCCTCATCATGGCTGCATGGCTGTCCCGGAGTCTAAAGCAAAACAACGGCAGCTGGTTGCAGCCATGCCCTACTGCCATGGCCCAGGTCTGCTTCAGCGGGTTGGGAAGGGCCTCCTCTGCCTCAGGGGCCCTCTCTGTCTTCCAGGACAAGCCTCGGACAGTGGAGGACCTACCACGTGTCAGCTTCGTGGAGATGATATACAGAATGGTGTTTCAGGGTTTCTACAACCGTATACATGAGTTACAGGTATGCCAGGCTGCAGTACACTGCTCTGCATGGTCTCTAGATGTCACAGATTTACATATTCATCAGGTTTCTGCCACATTGATGCATCCTTGTTTTAATCTGCATCCACAAATACTGGATGTTTTGATGCATTCCAGAAATTTCTGCATTGGTAGCCCAGTTTGATCATTTATTGCAGGGAATGGGATATGTTTAGCTTCTGATGTTCTGACTGCATTTTCCCCCAGTGACAATGCGTAATGGGGAATGTCAGGCAGATCACATTACCTTTGTTGCCATAGTAACTCCCAGATAAAAACAGATGGTCTCAGCTTACTTTCACAGAGGAAAGGATTGTTTACCCTTTTTAGTAGACCACTTTCTGCAAGGTGACGAGCATGCAGTCACATGCTCACATGCGCAACTCATTGGCTTTACAATCTATTTTTCTACTTAAACAACACAGTGCATTTGATTGATGGGCAGATTTTCAAACTTTGTTGATATAAACAATATTTTGATTTTGTATATGGCTTCTTCTCACCTTATGAGTTATAAGTTTCTCTGATAAGTAATTTATCTTGCATTCGCTGTACCTACCATCAGATCTATGAGAAGCAGCAATATGGGCCCATATACAGAGATGGACTAAAGTCAGTGTCTGTGAACACTCCAAAGCTGCTGGAGGAGATAATGAGAAATGATGAGAAGTTCCCTTGCCGTGGAGACATGTCCCTGTGGAAAGACTATCGTGATATGAAGGGATTCGGCTATGGACCTTTCACAGAGTAAGACCACCAATACTGCATGATGTGCACAGCAAGGTTCCATTTAACTTTCCCCCACAAACATATACTTTAATCTCTGAGATATCCTTTGTCCTACGTGCCAGAGAGCAGTCAGCTCTTTGTGTTTTTGGGCTTGCTGTTTGTGATTGTGTAATTTTGAATTGCATTTTTTTTTACGGTGCAGGTATTATCACAAACGTAACACACAGTTGTCCAATTCTCCAAAGCAGGATTGCTGATGGATTATGTGTTTCAGATTTTCACGCTATTGAGTCCTCTATTGGTAATTTGTTATGAAACAGCCTTTTTTTTTTTTTTATCACAGCAGGAAAAGCACGAATGTAAAAATGTATAATGGCTGAACAGCTTTTAGCTGTTTCAGTTTCAGGGTCACTGTCACACTGTCATGTCTTGACTAACACAAAAAATGCTTAATGCTATCATTAACACTTGTACTCTTCCTACTATGACAAGTGTACACCGATCAGCCACAACATTAAAACCACTGACAGGTAAAGTGAATAACATTAACATAACATGAAGACCAAGTACCCCCCACCCCCCACCATGGCAAAAGCACTCCCCAATGGCAGGGGCCTCTCCCAGCAGGACGGTGCTTCAACCACACAACAAAAACTGCCCAGAGATGGCTCAAGGAACACGGCAAAGAGCCCAAGGTGTTGACCTGGCCTCCAAATACCCCAGATCCAAATCTGATTGAACATATGTGGGATGCACCAGAACAAGCCAGATGTTGGAGGCCCCGACACAGGGGGGGCCCACACAATATTATGCAAGTGGTTTTACAGTTGTGACTGATTGGTGTAAATGTCTCTTGTGCCCGTTTTATTACTATTTTAGTAAGTAAAAAATATCTAGCTTCAAAGAATGCACTGATATCTTAAACCAGTGTGGCCAGACTAAAAACAAGTACTTTGTCTTGATACAAAGAAAATATTTAAGAATTATTTTCTGAATATGTAGGAAAATGTGCTTAAATTCAGCAAATGCTAGTACCATCATCTTTAAATGAGGACGTATGTAGGCAGTATATTTTAAAATCAGTAAAGCGACACTAAAAACCAGTACATTTGCCTAGATACAAAGAAAAGAATTATTTTCTCAATACGTAGGAAAATTTGCTTGAATTTAGCATTCCCATACTACTGCAGTATTCTTGAAATAAGGTTAAATAACTTAAAATTTACAGAGAAAAATACCATATTATGCTTAAAAGCAGTAATCCTAGCAGAGGATAAATGAAACAGAACTACTACTCAAAATGTGATTGGCTTAGTTAAAGAAAGATATGAATCACAGTGCATTTCTTTTCATTTGTTTATTATTTTGTACTTGTCAGGATTGATCAAACAGCCTTATAATTATGGTAATTCTAGTTTCAAGCATTAACTTACTCAGAACCAGTATTAAAACCTTAGCAACAAGTTTTAATACCTAATTATTCCCCCTACCTCATCTTTTTTTTTCCAAAACACTATCTCTTTTAGTGATTAATTTTAATGATTAACTTTCACTTTAATATTTTAAAGGTATCATAGCACAGAGCCAGATATTTCCGCTTCCTATGGAAATATTATAAGTTATTCGCGGGAAATATCTCATAGATGTGGACTGCAGGAAATGGGCTATAACTTCAAGTGACAATATTCTTTTTCAACACTTTTAATCACAATGTGGAGTCTGATCCAGCATTGGACAAAGATAATTTCTGTTGTCTATACACTGATTGTCACCAACGGCCATCACTTTTGACATTTGTATCAGAAACCATGAGTGAACACAGAAGGTCCACCTGGCTGGAAACCTTAACTATGACAAAAAATAAAATAAA
Source organism: Lates japonicus (assembly GCA_033238685.1). NCBI lineage: Eukaryota > Metazoa > Chordata > Actinopteri > Centropomidae > Lates > Lates japonicus. The sequence continues at coordinate 1,065,522 of BRZM01000011.1, forward strand.
ATAAAATAAATGTGATTCTGTTTCTGTTCCCAGGGAGGGGGAGAAGTGGTACAACTTGAGGGTGATGCTGAACAAGCGTATGCTGCACCCAAAGGACTCTGTGCAGTATGGTGGGGTTATCAATGACGTGGTTACGGACTTCACCAAGAGGATGTACTATCTGCGCCAATGCAGCCCAACAGGAGATCTGGTGACCAATGTGGCCAATGAGCTCTATCAATTCTCACTTGAGGGTATATAGAGAATCTGAAAAACACTCAGGTGCACACTCAGGTAGTGCTGAGTGCAATAAGCATGTTTATTTAAATCTTATGTATTGGTTAATATTAATGGTAAAATTATTCAAATCCAGTGGACTGTTAGGTTTTTGATTTCTGTTATTGATGATTGATGAAAATTTTGGCTGCTTTTTTCCCAATTAAAATTAAGGGTCAACAATTCTGCAGATCTTGGATAATTTATTTTTCTTATCCTAAATCTTAAGCTTTTCCACTCAGGTATTGCCTCCATTCTGTTTGAGAAAAGGCTTGGGTGTCTGGAAAAGGAAATTCCTGCAGGTACGCAAGACTTCATCAACGCCATAGCTCAGATGTTCTCAAACAGCATGGCTGTTATTGTGACACCAAAGTGGAGCCGCAATCTCCTGCCTTACTGGGGACGCTACATAGCTGGCTGGGAGGGCATCTTCAGCTTTGGTGAGTTGAAAAGGAGAGAAGCATGGCAGAAATGTTTAATATAGTAGATTTTTTCTTAAACTTCACAATAATTTTTTTAACTTTCTTTGTTGTTTCTTTCTTCCCAATAATTAGATGAGAAAATTGATATCAGTCTCATGGCTATATGCCAAATATCAAGCTACAATCAGGAAATGGTTAGCTTACCCACATAAAATCCCTGCTAATGCAATGTGTTGTTTTTAACCATTTGGTTTTACCGGTTAAATAAATGAGATACAACTTGAACTTTTTACTTTAGAGGTGCTTGTAGGTGGATTTTGTTTTGGACAGGGCCAGGCTAGTTGTTTCCCCCTATTTCCAGTTTTTATCCTAAGCTTAGCTAACTGATTGTTACCTGTAGCTTCCCTGTACAGTGATGAGAATGGCTTTAATCTAACTATTGGTAAGAAAGCCAATGAGCATATTTCCCAAAATGTAAAATCATTGACCTTTTATCTTATGTCTAAACACATAGGAAATTATTGGTGAACAGTAAAATGAAACACATTTCTGCACCTATTACAGCTAAAGAGTTAATCGACAAGAAGATGGAGGACATTCAGCGGCGTGTAGACAACAACCAGGATGTGGAGGGTGAATATCTAACATACCTCCTCTCAAACACTCAGATGAGCACCAAGGATGTGTATGGCAGCATCGCTGAGCTTCTCTTAGCAGGAGTGGACACGGTAAATGTGATACTGGTAACAGAAAATGTTTCAACAGAAAACAACAACTTTTTACAATTTACCCTATCTTCTACAAATATAACAATCTATAATAATATTCTTTTCTGAGAAGATATTTGTACTTAGATATGGTGCAGAATTGTTGTAGAATAAGTGTGTGAAAACAAAATACACCTCCAAAACCCTACCACCACCAGAAAATACATTATTTTCTTCTGTATATAAGTATTAATTATAAACAGATATGCATCTTTGTCATTAGCCGGTTTACTTATTGGCATTTCTTTGTTTGCTGTAAAGACGTCCAACACCCTCACCTGGACATTGCACCTGCTATCCAGGAACCCTCAAATCCAGGACAGACTTTATGAAGAAGTGTCCACATCTGTACCAGCAGACCATATCCCCTCAGCTTCTGAGATCACTCAGATGCCATATTTAAAGGCTGTTATCAAGGAGGCACTGAGGTGAAACTGGTTAGAGAGATTATAGTGTTGTGATGTAAAAGTATGCACATATGTGGTAGTGGAAGGGGATCTAGACTATTTTACAGGTCTATTTTGCACATTGTCTAAAGGAAATTAAATGATTAATTCTTGTTTTGCAGGATGTACCCTGTGGTTCTTATGAATGCAAGGATCTTTACAGAAAAGAATGTTGTCATTGGTGGATATCATTTTCCAAAGAAAGTGGGTCTGCTTATTATTATTATTATTAATTTTTTTAAATCATTATTGGACATTTTGTACTTGTTTTGTGTACTTATAACTTCAAATGAAAAATCTACAATGTCTAGTAGTAGAACTTCAGTATTATGTATTTCTCTAAAATTATTACTATACTAAATATAATACCTTTAAAAGTAAGAGCATTTTACTTTTTCACCTCATACAAAGGGCAGTAATATATCTGTCATTTCTCCAGACTGCTTTCATGCTTTGTCACTATGCCATCAGCCATGATGAGGACACATTCCCAGAGCCGTTCACATTTAAGCCGGAGAGATGGCTGCGTGATGGCCGTGAGAGGCCAAACCCCTTTGGTTCCATCCCATTTGGCTTCGGAGTAAGAGGTTGTGTCGGTCGGCGGATTGCTGAGCTTGAGATGTACTTGGTTCTCTTTCGGGTAAGTGACAAGTGGGAAAAAAACCATCTACTGAATAGAGAACGTTTGTGCTACAAAGCAACAGTGAAACACTGCTTTCAAACTGGGCATGGAGCTTGGAGGAAAGAGAATGAAAAAGGGGAGATGTAGGGGTGATAAAGTCAGAATTATTAATTACACAACTGAAAGTACTTCTCCATATCTATTTGTCTTTATTTCCTTTAGGGGGAAGGCATGAGTGGATTTAAATCTGCAGTCACTGGTTTTTTGGCCACTTGGGGCTGCAGAACAAGTAGAAAACAAAACAATGACATAAAACCACCCTGTAAAGTTACTGGTGAATTTGTTAGGAAACAGTTGCCCATGTGCACATCCAGCATACACGGATCATTACATTAGCTTTCATGGAATTGCGTTTCTGGCCACCTGATGAATTTAACTCCAATGTAATGATAATAATTATTCTCTATTTTTAGTTCTTTTTTGGTCCTCACCAAGTCTTGAAAAAAGATTAGTGCAGCTTTAAAAAAAGAAAAAAGAAAAAAAGATGACTACCACTCCTGCAATAGAATAAGCAAGTGAGTCACATGGGGAAAAAAAACTTACTGAAAATCTTAGAGCAACAGGTTTCTGTGGAATTAATGCAAGAATTTGGAAGCAGTTGTGTTGGCATGGCCTTAATCAGTTGGGTCTATGATAAAGCGATTTTTCTCTTTTTTCTTCCAGCTAATCAGGCTGTTTGAAATCAAACCAGACCCCACAATGGGAGAGCTGAAAGCCATCAGCCGCACTGTTCTGATACCAAACCAACAAGTAAACCTACACTTTGTGGACAGAGGATGTGAAGCTTGAACTTGATTTTTGTTTGCAGGCAGTTAAAATTTCTTGGTCATAAACCATTACAATCGTGAATTGAATACACTAAATGGCACTCTGTAAACGAATTCTGTGAAACACGCACTTTCAAATTAGTGGGCAGATTATTCTACTGTACTGCTGCACTATAGAGAAATGTATTTTTGCCCATTAAGCAATTGAATCATTAAGGTTTTAAATTTGTTGTGCTACCTCCTGCTAAGTAGTTATGATTGCCCCTTATCAATGAGAAATAGTTAATCAGATATTTTGGAACCATATTTTTTAACAATTTTATAAGTGAGTGTCACCTTGATACATATATTTCTTTTTTCCACCATCAACCAGTTAAGCTTTTTAAAATGTGTAGGATTAAAATATATTCAAGGGTGGACTTTTAATATAATTTAACTTCTTAATTTATTTTGAGCCATTTGTAATTTATTTTTGAGGTGCTGTGATAATCCAGTGTACCAGGAGATGGCAGTGTAATCAAAATGACTTTGAACTAGAGCTTCTGCTAGAGTATGAAGAACTGAACTGTCCAAAAAAGAAGCTTTTCTGGCTAGAAACTTTATTCTTTGATTTATCTTGGTGAGGGCTATTAAGGCCATGTTTTTACCTGATAAGAACCTAAAATGCAAGCAAGATAATTTGCATTGTCTTTAGAAAGTATATGGAACTCTCCAACTTTGACTATAAACTCTGGTGATTTTGCTAATTTTATTTTAGAACCAAAAATAATGCCTTCAGTTTTTCCTAAGTGCAGGGATAATCTAATATCTGATAGCCATTTACTTAAATTTTGAAGTTCCTCACTAAGAGTGTTCTCAACCACTGTTTTATCTTTATGTGCTATCATTAGAACAGAATCATCAACATATAAAAAGAAATTACACGAAGCAGCTGCTTTTAAGTCATTTATATATAGTAGAAAAAATAATGGGCCCAGTGTGCTACCCTGTGGCACTCCATGTCCAATGATTTTTGACTCTGAAAGGGTCCCACTTACATCAACCATCTGAACACATCAATTTGATAGGTATGGCCTGACCCAATTCAGGGCCAACCCACTGAAGCCCATGGCTTTTAATTTCATTAATAAAATGCTGCGATCCACTGTATCGAATGCTTTCTGCAAATCCAGCATGACCATGCCACAAAATGTCCCCCCATCTTCTTCTCTTCTTATGAGGTTTGTTAAATATAGTAAGCATGTTTCACTAGAATGTTTTTTTCTGTTTTTCTAAAACCAGATTGAAGTTCATATAAAAGGTTACAATTTGAGATGTAGTCATTTATCTCTTCCTGTATAATTCTTTCTATTATTTTTGAAAGAGCACTTAGAATAGATACTGGTCTGTAGTTGCTTGGATCACATTTACTTCCTTTTTTATACAGTGGAATTACTCTTGTCATTTTTTGCTCTCCTGGAACTTTACCTGATTGAATAGACAAATTAATTATATGAGCAAAATAAGGAGTGATCACTTCTGCAGAAATCTTACCGGTATATCTAAATCCGTACCTTTAGTAGGATTTAATTCACTAAGCATTTTAAAAACAGCACCATCTAAAACTTTGGAAAAAACAAATGAGTTAGGCTTGATTCATTTTTCTGTGTAAAAATCTGTAATTTGTCGATTGGTTTGAATATAAATGTTGCATATGAATGAAAGAACTGTTTATATTTATTTTTAAGAATGTCTTATGTATTAAATGAATGAGACTGCAACAACAGGTTAGAATAGAAATGTGAATATAAAAATTACATGTATGTTTAAGCTTAAGCATATTATAATCTGTTAAAAACTGTAAAAGCTTTTATCAAATCAATAGATTTTTGAGGGGATTTGTCCAATGGCCAGTAGAGCACTGGGTGTTACCCAGGACGAGGTGCTTGCCGGACATGCCTCTTCCACATAAAGCTAATGTCGTTGACTTGGTGGAGCTGCAAATATTAGCAGTCCCTTCCTCATCACCATCACTACCAGTATTTGGCTCTAACTGTCTATGTTTTTTGGTTTTCATCTTTCCTCTTTGACATTATCCCTAGATGTCACAAAGGAAGTACCTGTGTTAAGTGTTGAATGTCACTCTATGGACAATGAGGGTAATACATATCATTGGGAAAAAATGGACAGTAACTTGCCATTCAATATTTTGAAGCAACATGCTAAAAAGATGACATAACAAGTGGTCATTGTTCATAAATACAAGACTCAGCAAGATGCATGGCTAAACATTATGCTTTTCTAATGAATGAATGATTCAATGAGATGGGTGAGGTGTCATGAGATGGGTGACTTGTAAAAAGAAAAATTAGATTTTGTAAGCAGTATTTTGCTGTTTTCCATTTGCTCACTTCATGTAAGTTGAAACCTACATTTCACTATACAATAATCATTCACAACACACATGGAGTCGTGAATCTATTTAAAGAGTAACAGCATTTGAATTGTGCATTTATTGTGCATGTGTTAAATGAAAGTGAATCACCCTCAGCCTCATTTCTGTTCCTTTCATAGCAAGAACCATGATTTATCAGGTATTGATTTTGTCGAGCAGACACTCCCACTTGCTATAAATCTGTGGTTTTAATCTGTGATTTTAATATTATCTTAGTCAGTGCTGATAAGCTTTTTTCCCCTACTCCCAATTTATACCACTTGATTTTGAAGTACAAATTTACTACCCAACATATGCTTAGAGAATTTGCTAGTGTTACTATGCTGTTTAGGCTGACACCAGTTATCAGTTTTTTAGTCTATAAAATCTGATAACGATATATTAGACAATAGTAGTTTTTTTTTTTACAAACATAGAACATAAACAAACCATGATCCCTTAGATTTTTTAAAAGAATTGAAACCAACATTCATTGTAAATGGGACATTTAACAGTTGAAAAATGTACTTGTCAGCGTTTCTGGTGGACAATCAATTTTTAAAATTCATTTATCTGCCAGTACACCACTACCAATGTATTGGCAATACCTCGTATTGGTCTAGCTATGTTGTTTGTCATGTTTTTACTATGCACACGTCTTTGATATTGTTGTTTTTATATTTGTATGGGACAGAGGCAAATGTATGTAACATCCTCATTGTAAACAGTCATCAAAGATGAGCTGCAATTTGGGTTGTGTAACAGCAGCATTAGGGTATTGAGCATATGTGCTTTAGTGTTAATACAGACATAGTTTCTTTGGTTCCAAATGGACTTTCCCAGACAGCAAGAATAACATATTGAATTACCTAAATTGAGGGGTTTTACCCTTTAAGCCCACTTCATTTTACATTACAGTAGTCACAGAGGTTCTGAGAACATAATCTTATACCTCTTTGCCTCCTGCGTGCCTATCTGCCTTGGCAAGCCCTTATGACATGACTGAAAATAGCCTGAATACCTGCACGTGATTGTATTGCATTGTATTGTGTTGTCTGGTCTGTTTATAACTGTGTACCACCTCAGACTTGGGACTAATATTTCTGTAGGTATGCAAGTGATATATTACTTGTTAATATGGGATTGTTAACACGGGACAACTAGATTGTTTCATACTTACTTACAAGTTTACCAACTTAACCTTTATTATATGGTTGTAAAACTAGATTAAAGGAAAGAGTTCGTCATAAAATGCGAGTTATATATGTATAGTAACTAAAAGAGAATATATATTTCTATAAAAGTGTACCTATTTTTTGAGTGAGATTGATTAATATTTAATCCCATGAGTAACATTACATTACATCAGGGTTAGTGGGAAAAAACATGCTTAAAATGTTTGCCTGCTATATTTTATCTATCTTGAAAGGTTGGGGCCTCTCGTCAGAGATAACAGTAATGGATTTAACAGTCTGTAGTCAGATAAAGTACCTTTAGACAGTATTAGGTGAAGCCGAACGAGCTGCTTTAATGGCTGCGTTATCAGTTTGCAGCTCCCTCCACTGCAAAACTGTTACTTATCCCGTCACTGGATAACATTCCCTCCTGGGAGCTTTCACTTTTCTAGCACATTCCTGAGATTGCTTTGTCATTTTGTCCAATTGTCTTATATTACTGCTAAGCTCTGCTGTGGCCGAGCCTTTAACACCTGCCATCTGCATTCTTAAGTTTAGACTGTGGGATTAGTACTCATAGGATACCATGCTTCCATGTTAGTTTTTCCACAGTATATACAATGTGAGTCGCCAAGCTGAAGCCCAAGGCTCATTCACCTGAAAAGAATGTAAGTAAGTAGAAAAAAAAGTTTAGAGTTGTTTTTGTATATTTGTTAATTGCAGGAAAGAGGTCTGATTAATCATATTTTAGTAGAAACATTTTCATGTCACACATGAATACAAATCCAAAAGTCATCAACATTACCACCAGATTTTGATTAATACTAGAGCTGGTGAAGATACTAGTGCTGGTGAAGATTTTGATCCAAACCCCAATTTTGCTCAGATGAAGTTGAAGCCTGGTGTAGTACCAGACATCCATCTACTATGCGCTGTTATGTGATGTTAGAGTCTACATTTTAACTGATAAGGTCATTAATGACCTAAAGGCCCTTTATATAACAGAGGCTTATACCAAACGGGGGTCAAACAGCATTTTCATTACAATGTTAAAGCCTTCTTAGGTGCCAGACGGTAGAGGTCTTAGTGGTCCAAATCTGACAGGACCTGATCACGGTCAGTCAGTTGAAGTCAAATAAATTCATAGAGAACACAGAATTTGTTCAGATTAATTTGAATGCAATTCATGAAGCTAGGCATATTCCAATTGATGTTGCTGCGACAATTTGCAATGCCTCCACTGCTTCATTAGAGTGACAAGCTAACGTTAATATGAAACAGTTACCTTTTACAAAGTCAGCAAACAGCGTTACTTTTATCTGCAATTTTGTTTCATTTTCTGTGTTGAATCCAAAAAGGTTCCAAGCATTACTTATGCATGATTGCTGCTCTAGCATGGGTTGCTAGTTTTCTCCACTCTTCCCGTTGCGATTATACACTGTCAATTTTGAACCTCACCAAATGATTTTCAGGTCAAATACAAATACAATATGAATAAAAAGTGATAGCCCCAGTTTGAGGATAATTTAACCTAATCTGGCAAAAGAAGAGCCATTCATCCATCCATTATCTATACCGCTTATCCGTTAAAGGTCGTGGGGGGGGCTTGAGCCTATCCCAGCTGACATTGGGCGAAAGGCAGGGTACATCTTGGATCTGGCAAAAGAAGAGCAATATACATAATTCACTGTCAGTAGTGAGTCTACTCGTAGCCACTTAAGACATACTGACATTAGTTCCAGGTCAGGACTTAGATAGGGGCCAGAATCAGAATCAAAATCTGTATTGTCATTGTGCAAGTACAACAAAATTTTAGTGAGCAGTTTCCCACCATGGTGCTATATGAAAAATATAAATAGAAGGGAAAAAATACAAGAAGTTCAAATTTTTTTTTACAAACTTTCCAATTTCAATATACAGCTATACACTATGACATATTTACAACATAAACAAATGAAGTACTGCACAGAAGAGAATTCATTGCGGAGAGTTGGTGCAGAGAGTGGGGTATTTCACAAAGGTTGAGTACGGATTATCAGGCGTTGGCAGCATTTAGTGTGATAATGGCTCCGGGGTAGAAACTGTTTTTCAGCTTGTTGGTTTCTGATCTGATGGCCCTGAAACGCCTCCCAGAGGGTAACAGTACAAACAGATGGTGTCCCAGCTGGGATGGATCCCTTAGGATGCTGTGGGCTCTCCTGAGACAGTGTGTCTTGTAAATGTCCGCTAGGGAGAGAAGAGGGCAATTTTTTGGGCAGTTTTGATGACCCTCTGGAGCGCTTTATTTCTTGCTGCAGAGCAACCAGCAAACCACAGCAAGATGGCTCAGAATCAAGTGTTGAGGCTGAGTTTACTTCTAAGGATCACTCAACTAGATACAGGAAAATGAAGTTTATAACTTTATGAAATGTCCCAAAATAGTAAATCCCACAAGTTTTAAACTAAGAGTCAAGACTTATGTGCAAATACCAAAAATTTGATACACATCTAGCTAAAATACCAGCCATATTCTAAGCACCATAGGGCAGGCATACGTTGTTTAATTCAAGTCTGGTCAAGTCTGTAACACATCAAAATTATGGAAGCTCGTTGCATTACATTATCTGAGAGAGTGGCCAAACACCCCATCAACACACAGCAACAATTTTCATGAGTCTGTTATTTGCTGGGGAAAACCTTGTGACACTGTTTGCCTGTCGTCTGGGTGGGTCTGTACCATTTTGATTGGGTACAAGCAGACATGAAAGAAAAGGGAAGACAACCAATAAACAGGGAATGCATTCCTTCTTTGTGAAATGGTGGCTTGTTGCCAAAACAGCAGCAGTGTGCTGCATTTTAACCTGAAGACTTAAAAGTAGAGGTTAGGGCTACTTGTATGTATGATAATATGTATGATTTTAACGATATTGTGCTTGTTAACCACCAGATGGGGACATTGCCATTATTTTCTCTACACTAAACTTGCTCTGTAATTGCACACACATGCTTATGGATTTAAACTGAGGAATAAAAATGCAATTTAAAAGAGTTATGCTCAGTACAATTCTATGTTATTCATATAGCACCAACAACATATATTATCTCAAGGCACTTAACAGAGTGAGGTTGACACCTTACAATATTAAACAGAGAAACCTAACAGTTCCTGCCATGAGCAGCACTTGGCAACAGTGGAGAGGAAAAACTCAGGAAGAAAGCTCTGACAGAACTGGACTCAGGGTGGGCAGCCGTCTGTCTCAGTTGGGTTGAAAGGAGAGAAATTAGGGAGAGAGAAGAGAGAGGGGAGAGAGGGGAGAGAGGGGAGGAGAGGCAGTGAGAGAAGAGAAAGACCAAGAACAGCTGTATAAACCACTGCATTTAATCACTGTCAGACTGATTTTTGTGATGACTATACCCATAGGTGTAATAGTGTCATTGATAATAACAGCAGCAATGATAGCAAGACCAATTAATAATATGTTGTTACATATGGACAATAATAATGATAATACTGATGATAACAATAATGATAACAATTATTATTTGTAGCCTACATGGTTGTGTGTCTATTTGCGATCTAGGTTTGGTATAGAATCCCTCAGATTGTGAAATTCAATTAAGTCAAGACACCTCTGCACAGTTGTTACTAAGATACATTTCTGATGTTTTATATTGGACTTCACAATAAGGATATCTTGTTTCTAAGGTAACTTCTGCATTACGCAGATGCTTGAGGCAATGAGCTGAGGCAGTCAGTGGTGCTGATAACACATGTAACTGCTGATTTGTATTTAAAGCCCCTGAAAAATTGGTAAGAATTTCTCCAGACAAATGCTTAAGAAAGCTCTGGATCTGTGAAAGGGAATTACTACCCCCAGAATTTCTATGCAGCAGTGAAAGTTAGAATTCATCCTAAATTACTGTTAAATAATAGCTTAATACTCAGAATTTTAGCTCATGCACTTTATTGGGACTGTATAGATGTGGATTGATTTAGGGATGTCCCAGAGTCACGATCCTGTGTCAGCCTGCATTCGTGTTTTAGCTTAAAGATGTTTTTTTGCCTTTGTCCATCATCTGCGATTTGAAAACAGATTTCTACATAGTAGTTAGAAAGTCAAAGTGTTGCAGCTCTGGGTGACAGCTCAGTAAAATAAAATCCTTTAAAAAGGTGTTTTTTCCTATATACTAGAATTATTTTAGTCATTTAAAGTGACAGCTAAATATAAGCATTATCCCACAGAGCTGAAACATGACAGAAAATGACAGAAAAGTGACAGTGAATGAGTCAAAGGTGATTGTTTATTTGCCAATCTATTATGTTAAGAGGCTGTGACAAATGTGTCATGTAGCTCTTTAAAAGTAAATGTTACAAAGTTATAAAATTTTGTAAAAGAAGCCCCTTCTCTCCTTTAAGCCCTGAGTGATTCCAATGTAAACACAATTAAAAGCTCCCATGCCGAGGTGATGGCTGTGTAATGTCCCATCGCTCTTCTGCAACAAGGTCAGTTTCTGAGAAGTTAATTCAATTAAAGCAGACAAAAGGCCACTGGCACCAATAAAGTTTGGGTGAAATGTGAAGTTGTGCGATGGACACACACACAGTCTTGTGGCCAGTCAGGCGTGATTTACATTTGCATAATGCCTGGCTTACTGGGGCACGCCCACCATCGCTATGGGTTACAGTTGGTGTGGTGAAGAAATGCAGCACCCTGTTTAGTGAGTGTATCTTGTCTGAAACTGACAGGCGGGGTGTCCTCACCATCACCACCACACACAGACAAACACACATGCACACATGTGGGGACCCATCATGGACATAATGCATTCCCTAACCCCTACCCTGACCTTAACCATCACAAGTGAACGTCTAACCTTAACCCTCACTCTAACCTTAACCTAGACCTTATTCTAACCTCATGAGTGTAGTAAAACAAGCATCCTCCGCCCCTACCCCCACCCACTAAAAACCTTGTTCGCTTCTTTGCTTCTTAACTCCTATAAACCCTTAACTTGACCCTCTCCTATACAACTCTTACCTAAATCTAAACTTTAATCCTGGCATAAACTTAAATGCCATTCTTATCCATAAATCTATTATAGCCTGACATTTTTCACTATTGCTCAGCTGTTGAATTTATACTATTTCTGTTTTTGTTATTGTTGATGACCTAATGTTCATGAATGCCTTCATTAGTTAACGTTTAAAGACATACTAGTAGTGGATGAACTGCTTTGTTTAGTTTGCAGCGTTACTCAATCCTGGAATAGTGGCAACAGTATAAAAAACAAGAAAAGAAAGAATGAATCTCTCTCATGAGAACCACTGATTTTACTGACAGTACAAAAAGCCAGTTTGCTGATGTTGCAGCCGCACACATTTTATACAACTGCAAATAAAATCTCTATACATCTATAATATGTTTTACCAAACTCAGTCTGTATTAATTTAATGTCACCCCAAGATTAAATCCAAATAAGGCATAAATCTTTAGAGATTATAATTTTGCCTCTCATCCTTAATAACCTCATCCCACATGAAGTATTACATCATTTCTTGCACATTTGGAATGTATAAACTTCATGCGCTCCCAAAGGATAGTGTAATGTTTTTTGGAAATCTTCCAAGAGGTGGTAGAACTCCCCCTTTGTCTAGGTGTATTTAAGGAATATTTTAGGCACCATTGCTGTGTTTAAAGCCTGGCCAATGTCTTTAGACTTTTAACAAGTGGCTCCCTACCACTTGCGTGCTTAACAGCATGTACACATTTAACCACTAAATCATATACTTAAATCTTTCTATAAATGATTCTAACATTTGGTGACTGTTGTGAAAGGAGGCCAGAAGGGGGCAGACAGTGTTGTGATTTGCTGTGTGCTTACAAGAGTTATCTGTATTAAAGAAGCAACTTGCTTTCATGTGGTGTTCATGTGGCTTAATCAGAAATGACAAGTGTGAGCTCATGCAACATGCGCTTCCAATTAAAACCCATGCCTTTGCCTTATCCTCAGCACACATGGCAGGGAGAACTACTCACACAGCACAGACATTTCAGACACTCCTCTTAGCAGCAGCATTCACAGAGGCCTCACTCATGGCTTAGCACTTAGCACAGGCTTGGGCAGTGATAACAATCGGCCAGAGAGTAAAACCCCCCCCACCCCACGTTAAAACCTAAGCACACAACCCAGACTTTGATCCAGCTGCAGGGGGCTTTGGAAGGGCTTTAGGAGGAATGAATACTATATGGTTTTGGCTCAGGGTTTCTCACTGCTTACATTACAGTTAGGATTCCTCTATCTACATACACATACGTAGACAGAAACACATTCTCAGCTTGCTTTGAACAGCCAAGGGTATAGATTCCTGAAGTTGTTTACCTCCAAGTTTTATAATTACATGGGAGCATCCATATACGTAGAGACATGTATATTCATGTAAATACAGAAATTAGGGAACTTCAAGGAGTTGATCCAGCATCACAGCTTGGACTTAATTCTTATGTAATATACTGGCTCTGTATGAATTCAGATGTTTTTCACTGTGACGAGACATGACTCATGGAATTTTAATGATTAGTTAATGATGAACATATGTGGCAGGACTGAATTATACCTCTTGGATCAGTGTAGTTTCAATGCGTGTGTGTGTTCTGCTACAGTAATGTTCCCTCCACTGGGACCAGAGGGCCACCACTGTGTTTCATCTCCAGCAAAGTAAATATCTCTTCTTTCCTCAAAGCCCATAAAAGCTGTGCCGAGAGTAGAAGAGTAAACTTGAAAAATGTTAATGTCACACGATACCACCTTCTGCATGTTACACACTCATAGGTGAGTGGCAATGAATCTGTCGGGTCTGAGGTGGTTTCCATTAAGAGTCTGTTAAAAAAAACAATGAAGGGGCCTGTTTAGTTGGGAGTTACTTGGTTAGGGGAGCTGTTGCAAAGCGGCGACCTTTTCACCCCAGCTGCCAGCACCTCAGTGTGTTGACTCATTTGCCTGGACCTGTTTTCTACATTTTGTTGAAAGGGAAAAAGCAGTGCTGATCCAGGGCCAGTTGATTTCAGTCTGTGTGTATTTGACACAAAGCTCAAATTATCTTTCTTTTAAATACTGACTGTGAATCAAAAATGATTACCTGTAATACGAAAAATTGCGGTGACAACTAGGGCTGACATGTACATATCTACAGAGGTATTTTTTTCTAGACATAGTGGAGACCAAAACTACTGAATCTGAGTCACAGAGAACATTTTAATTCATATCCATATTCATAATCATAGTGTGACATTATAACGTTTATAATATTTGGTTTTTCCCCTCAACACTCTCCCTCAATACAGTTGTGATCCTACACTAGGCATAGTTTTAGCAATATTAGCCTGCTTTGGTTTTTATCAGTGAGGCGGCCATATAACACTGTGTAGCCTAACAGGTCTGTTAATTGTTAATTATTCATTTGAGAGCCCTAAGCATGTTTCTATAGGTAACATTTTAGGGTGATGTTATGCTGTGTTAGCTTATTATGGAGTTCTTCTGCTCCTAAGTGGCCAAAAATCCATGAATGCTGCTCAGAGGCTCTGTTTTCAGTCATTGCTCTACACTTTGCTCATACACTCCTGAACAAAATCTTAAGACCAGGGCAAAAATTACATGTATTTACATTTTGCAGCGTTGGATCATAACCAGGTTGTAAGTAGAGCTTCAAAATGCAAAAAGAAGAAACACGAGCAAGAGACAAAAAATAGAATAGGCAATTTATTGAAAACTGCATTTAAATTCAAACTAGCTGTTCATCAGCTGATCAACAGTTTAAGACCATAGCCCCCCCAAAAAACAAAAACAGAACAGTGTGAGTAGCCCCACGTTCTTGTTGATCACCTCAAAAATTCATTTAGGCATGCTTGATGTGAGTGTTTCCAGGAGGCTGGTGGGAACGTTGCTCCATGTGGTGAAGATGGCTTCATGAAGGGCATCCACAGTCTGGAACTGCAGTCCGTTTTTGTAAACTTCCCTTGCCATCCATCCCCAAACATTCTCAATAGGATTTAGATCAGGGGAACAAGCAGGATGGTCCAAAAGGGCAACGTTATTGTCCTGGAAGAAGTCCTTCATCAGGCGGGTTTTGTGAACTGCAGCGTTGTCCTGTTGAAAGACCCAGTCATCAATGCACAAAGGATTGACGCCTCTGCACAACCTGAAGCTCTATTGTTCCATTGAAGGAATAAGCACCTTAGATCATGATGGAGCCTCCTCCACTGTGCCGCGTAGAAAACGTCTCCAGTGGGATCTCCTTGTCATGCCAGTAATGTTGGAAGCCATCAGGACCATCCAGGTTTCAGAGGGATCAGAGGGTCATGACAGTGTGAATGCCTGAAAGAAAATGACACGAGGCCAGACGTTTGCGCAGATTTTGACTTTTTAAGGCTATGGTCTCAAACTTTTGATCAGCTGATAAACAGCGTGTTTGAGTTTAAATGCAGTTTTCAATTTGCCTAGAACCTATTTTTGTCTCTTGCTTCTGTTTCTTCTTTTTGCATTTTGAAGCTCTACTTACAACCTGGTTATGATCCACCAGCGCGAAATTTGAATACTTGTAATTTTTCCCCTGGTCTTAAGATTTTGTTCAGGAGTGTATGTAAGAACAGTTTTTGATGTAATTTCGGCAACTGCTTGAGTTTAAACCCTCTGGAGAAGCGTCTCTGTCCAATAAAAAGTCAGAATTAAACTGTCAGAAAGAGTCCAGTCTGTTCTCGGCCTAAACACTGACCTTGGCAACAGTACAAGAACAAAAAAAAAAAATCTGAGAGAGCAAACAACAGCTCCTGGTATTCTCACTTTCCATGTTATGA
>BRZM01000011.1:1081289-1170074 GCA_033238685.1 Lates japonicus
GGGAATTACTACCCCAGGTGTCTTCAAAGAAAACTGCGATGTCCCTCTGGCTGGTGAGTGCTGTTCCAACTTGTCATCACTTTTTAACTGTGGGTGGTCAGCGATTCACTCCCACCCTGAGGTCAGTCATACGAATTACTGAAGCTGAATCAAAAGACTTTGGTGGTGGTTTGGCCTATTTTTAGGTGATTAAAGTAAAGTAATTTTTGTATGCCAAAAACTACCTCCAACCATTTTCCAGAGTATACCATAGATTGATTTATTTATTTCCTTATTTTCCTTTTTGTAGCAGTTGTTTTCATGTTCGTGAGCAATGAAGACTAAATCTGGCTTCAAATCCATTTATTGTATCTGAATATTTATTGAATCTCAAGCAGTTTAGCTTTCAACATTTGTAAGTTATTAAAGTAATAAATAACTGAAATTAAAAGATTTGTAAATATATTTTGTTAGCTAAGAAGGCAGAAGTCAAAACTCAAGGTTTACGTGGCTGCCTAACCCACAGCCACAACCTGAAGATTAGGTTAGATTAGCTAGATATTAAATGAAATGCTGAATGAAGACACTAGCTTGTAGAGAACACATTAACCAGGACTGGTTTTTCATGTAAGCCCGTGAAAGTGATGGTCAGCGCTGATTAAAAATAATACACAAAAGATTTATTAGCATCTGACCTTAGCAAATTTGGGTACTGCTTCTTGCAGAGTATTGCAACCTACTTGCTAGAGATAGTTCATCCATTGCAACGGATATTGTCTCCCTTTTTTGTTAGTCTCATTATTGTATGCACTCTCACGAGTCATCAGCTGAATGTGAAATCAAACCTCAAGGACAAATAGCAAGCAAGCATGGACACTGTCAGAAGGATTATGTGAAAATGATACACCTTTTAATAAGGTGGTTGAAAAACACATATTCAGTACCCAGTTATATATGGTAACTGGGTGGTCTTTGTAAATTACATTAATCTAAGAGACTGTTTGTGTTTCTCTTTTTTATTCATCGTTTCCGCTGGAGAGAATATTGTCCACTGATGAAATGCTCTTTAACTTTTGTTTGTGTCTTAATATGTATTTTATGCTTTGCGTTGTTTAGTTGACTGTCTGACTTCAGACAGAAACAGTCTTAGTGCTTTTTGCCCATCTGTCTGTCTTTCTCTGTCTCTCTTTTGTCCTGTCCTCTGATGTGAAAGTGTCATTCTCAGAGGGGTCCAGACAGCTAATTACTTTAAAGCTGTGCAGAATGCAATAACTTTTACTCTGATGACTGTTTTACAAGGGCCTGACTGCTCCTCACTGGAGGTGGACCCACATCTGTCATTGACTCAGCCTCAGCTGGTTGTCTGTTATGTGAAAACAGACCAGAGAACACTGGACAGGTTAATTAACCTATGGTGACTCTGTTTTTAATTTTACCACTGAATGATTGCATAGCAGGGGGGCACAGTGACACAATGAGGACATGATAAACTATATTTCCACCCAAATTATGGCTTTACAGTTCAGATATACATGTACACTTAAAGGGTGATGCTGCTGTTTTTTTTATTAAGTGAAGAAAGGCAGAGCCAACCCTATACTGCACCCTCATAGCTTTTCATCACCTTGGCCTACATTCTGTTCATATCTGCCCTGTCTGGGCTTTTATGAAGCAGCTGATGATTGCTTAGAGGCCTTTGGTGTTTCAGGCGAATTGCTCCTCCAAAGGTGAAATGGTCACTGTGGGTACTTTGTGTGTGGCGGGTGCTTCTGTAGATGATAATTAAAGGTTAAATAGCTTGCTCCGGCCTGTTGGAATTTGTAATTTACTCTTCACAAAGGATAAAGTTGGCAGTAAATCTTTTTTCAACATGTTATTATCCTCTGATTTATTAGTGCCATAGAGGCCATGTCCATCACTAAAAATCGCTAGATTGCGTGATCAGATTGATTATGAATAATGTGAATTACTGTATGTAAAATACATTTTGATGCTTTTAAGAGGGATCTCCATTTACAAGGTTCTGCAGTAATGTAAGAGAAGTGTTTGCTTTATTTTTCTTGTGATACTGTGATTCTGTATCTCACCTGTCATACGCAAACTTTATAAAGGAACAAATGAAAAGTTTCACCCCTTTTATACCCGTGGAGAGAATTTGAAACTTTGAACTTTGATTTTACCATTGCATGCCATCAAATCTGAATCTTCTTTATCATTTCTCACCAGACAATATTATTATAGGTTAAGGTTGCAGTATCACATGCATACAGTCAGAGAGATTTGAACCTGTGCCTAGGGAGGTTTTAGTTCTTTGTGCCTCCTTCTGTCTAAAAAAGATTTGGGGTAACGGCTTGCATTATAGCCTTTCCTTAAGATGGGATATCTTATTATGTGCTACATATTGTCACCAATCCAGACTTAAATTTCCCATGATTGCCCATTTGCCAAAACTCTTTCCATCTGCCGACTTAAGATAGACCAATGCCTCTTTGTTATGCTTGAAGATGAAATGAGCTTTCACTTAATTCCCCATGGCTTTGTGCCATGCGCTTACATTTGCCAAGCTCACAGTCACAAAAAAATTGATGTCCTGGATCAATAGTGGGAGGAGCAGGAGATAATTGCTGCATTAATCATAGCCACTTTGTTGGGGGCAGTAACATGAAATTTAATATTTGAACAAATGGGTCTCCAATACAAATGTTATTATTAGCTATTAGTTTACTTCATTTTAAATTTGTTCTGCTGTAGCAGCAGTAACAACCAACAGACTGGAAATACTCTCTCAATGTCAATTTATATTATGGGAGTAACAGTGACTCTCTTATAGCTGGCATGTGCATACAGGCTTTATGATGTCACTGGAGCTCAGCTAAACCTTGGCACTCACTACTGACAGATGAAATACATGTTAAATATGGAATAACGTGAGTGCCCAGCTCAGTTTAATCAGTATCTGCAGTAAGCTGCAGTGTACCACTGTCTCTGCACTTAATAAGTCTGATGACAAGAGTGTGGCTAAGTGGCACAGGCTATTGAATACTAACTCCAGTCAGTTCTACATTTATAATGTTCAGTTGATATTCAACAGACTTGTATTGACATTATTTTATTGCTCTACAGAAATACCAAATGTGATGCTCTTGAAATAACTGGTTGCTGTTACTCCTGGTTAAAGTTAAGAGTAGCCTAGACAACAATAAAACATTTTTTTCTTTATTGATACTTATAAAAAAGAGACTGCATGTTATTGAATGATAATATCAAATTAAAGTGATGAATAGATACCACCAGCTGTGACCAAAACATCTCTGACAGCCCCCCATTAAAACCATGACCAGCCACTTCCCCTTTTATTCTCCCAGGAACAATGACCCTTAACTCCTTAACCTCTTGTGTAGTTTCCTAGAGCAGACAACAGACCTGACATTGCCAGATTGAGACTTGAAACCAGTCCATTGTTTGTACTGCAGAGAGACAGGAAGTGCGCATGCATATGTCCCTACGCCTTCTCTGGAGCTTTTGTCCCTTTGCCAGTATTGTGTAATCTTCTTTAACAGGGAGACAGAAGGATTGGTCCAATGATGAGACCATGCATCAATGCTACAAATATTTTGTGTTTTTGACTTAAAGGAGCTATTTGTAAGTTTTGCTATCACAACATAGCCAATGTTAGCTATTTACTAACCTGTCTAGAAGAAAGAGATCAGCATCAAACTTCATTCTTTTACTCACCAAGAGCTGTCTCCAGCAGTGGAAAGCAATGCCAATGTTTTGCTTTTAGTTCTATCATTTGTTTTGTTCTACTGAAATTGGCATGCTAACCTACTGGCCTCAGTCTCATCACTTTTTGAAAGCTAATCACTGTAGCATCCAGTCTGCCATGAAGAAGAAGTGCTGCTCGGGGGGCATCTTATAACCTCGAAAACACGTTCAGCAACAGAGGAAACTTAAAAACAGCACCTTAAATTCATGTTTTCAAATTAATAATTCATACACACAAATAAACAGAATATAATGCCAAAATTTATATTCAACAGTTGTCGACTGAAATGCACTGTTTTATCGGTATAATGCAAATTATATCCACATATCTTTGTCAAAATTAAAACAGAAGTTTTGAAGTAAACCCAAGCTAAATTAAATTAAATTTCCATGGCCTGACAACTTTCACAGTTTATTTTGTTTGTTAATGTAAAGCTGCATAGTAGTGGTTTGTATATGGTGATTCATTTTAGAGCAAGAAGCACTAATTTGCATTTGAAAATAACGTTTTTTTTTCTCCATTACACCTGCTGGGTTGCATACTTTAGTACAAAGGTTATGTATACACCACTACATTAGAGCAGAGTTGGCTGTAAAAAGTTAGATGAGCAGCCTCGACATTACAGCAACAACAACCACTGCACTTTCCAACACCTTGCAGGGATTTTTGGATGTGGAGCAGGTTGTGGAAAAAGGCTGGCCGCAAGAAAACAGGAAGCAGCTAAGAATACGCCCAAATAGGGCATTAGGCCTATCTTGCCGTGTTTTCACCAAAAAGTCAGAGGCTTCCTCCTCTCGTTTCCCTGAATGAAAACAAAAGAAGGGAGCTTCCTGTGTAGCTACATAGCAGATCTGGAACAATGTGACTCTTTATTGTTTAGCCAATGTGACATTGGCCAGATGATACAGCCAAATGTTCTGGCTCAACTTTGTTAATATTTTTAATGAGAAATTGTCTCATGATGACAGGGTTATACTACAGATTTCATCAGCAGAATTTAACATCCTAAATCCTCTTTAAAAATTCACTGCTTCTGTTTGTATTTTTGGTAGTGTTTAATTTTTTTGCCATCAGTTTTTGTGCTCCTCTTTTAATGTTAAGGTAGTTAGGAATATCTTTGGAGCAATTTACTTAATGTTCCATACACTTAATCAAACAAGGGAAACCAAACATGTAGTTAATTTGCTATCTGATGTCATGGATGTGATCCTCAGTCTCAATACTAACTAACTACCCATAGTCCATACAAGCTCAGAGGCTCCACAGACCATTTATGATTGATCTGAGACTGCCTATCTTCATTAAGCCTCCCCTGACAGCTGTGCAACAAATGCAACAACACACTCCACTGATTACACCTATCACCCCAACACCCGTTCACTTTTTTACTGCATTGTTTTTTACTTGAAAATATTGTCCATTCATGTATTCACTCACCTTGTCTCCCTTTTGGATATTTTTTTAATGTTACTTTGTCCCTAAATGGGCAGTCTTAATATCATCAGCTGCAATGTTCCTGCCTTATAATTTGTATTTACAGCTTCATTTTAATCACTGTTACTCCACAAACCACATCTCATATTCCTTGTTCTTTCTCTGCTCTAAGACTCTGTCCAAACCATCCCCCCTTTTCTACATTAAATTGCAGAACCCCTCCTTTTCCCATCACTATAAGTGCCTCCTTCTTTACCAGACGGCACTGCCTGACCCACCCCACCTCCGCCCACTTCTGTCTTCCCCTCTTCTAATCTTTTTCCTCCTCTGGCTTTGAATTGAAGAACCTGCAGCATCCAGAGAAAGAGGAGACAGGATGGAGGATGCAGGGATGCTGTAGGGATGCTAGGAAAGAGGGAAGGATGCATTTAGGATTGATTTCAACTACACTTTAAGGGAACTTCTAGTCAATGAAACTGAGGGAAAATGCATCTTTTCTTGGAAAAGATCAGCAATCATCAGCTCCAGGATTCAGTCCACATCTAACTACTAGGATATTGTACCTTTTAACATGGCTACAGAGGGAGGGGAGACACTGAGCAAGTAACAGCAGAAGTGATACAGTAGGGGACGTGAGGAGGTTTTCAGGAGAGAATGGGCGGACTAGGTTGGTGTCTCACCACAGTCTTCAGTTGGGTAAAATTTTTCTTCTACTGCATCTTCCCATTTTGGAAACAAAGGAAAAGCAAACACACGGTACGGTTAATATTTTAAATGTAATTTGAATGATTGGGGGGGGGGGGGTTCAGCTTCAGTGTTTTTTGTTGTTTTTTTCCTAATTTGCTCAATAATGCATTTGCTTGTTTAACTTGGCATCAGTGACATTCTGTGATTTAAAATAAAGAAAATAAATGCTGCATTAGGTCTGAGCTGGTTGAGACTAATAATATTTTTTAGCCATGCTAGTATGTGCCACTAGGAATGGCAAAGTTGGTTGGTCAGTGGGTTGATCTGTCTGTTGACTGGTTCACCACTTTGGTCGAAACTGAAGTATCAGCTGTTAAATGGATTGCTGGGAAATTTGGCACTGACACCGATGGTCCCTAGGGGATGAATCCTAATGACTTTGAAGATTACCTGACTTGTCCAGTACTTTTAGTTTATAACCCAGTTCCTGCAAAATGACCTTCCCATCAGCCTCAACTGTACTTTGTGTCTAGTGCTAATTAGCAAATGTTATCATGCTAACACGCTTGAGTGGTGAACATGGTAACCATTACATCTGCTAAATATCAGCATGTTGGCATTGCCATTATGAGTTTGTCAGTATGCTGATGTTAGACTTAGACTCAGAGCACCACTTTACCTCACCACTAGCAAGGCTGTAGTCGTGCTTAAATTCAGTCTCTCCTCACTGGTTACTTGGTTTTCTCACACTACTGAAATAGAGAATCCTTATTTTGCAAAACGTACATCTAATTTGTTAGTTAGACGTGGTCTCAAGTAGTCTTTGTAGCACACTTATTATAACATTCGCTTTGATAGGTCTCAGCGCTAATAAATTCAAACATCTTACACAGGATATATGAAACATTGTGATTATAATCTTTTGTATGACCCCATCCCTAAATGTGCAGTTGCCAAGAGGACTGTCAGAATAAATGATAAGTGGAAATAAATGTAATACTTGTATTATGCCAAGCCAGATATTGGCTTGACATGAGCACAGTGAAACAGGATGGTGAGATAAGGACATCAGGATGTACACAGGGAGACACAAACACAGAGACAGACACCAGGATATTGTCAATTTGACTTTCCCCAATAGTAGATCTGTGCTGATGAACAGAGCCATTAATCCTGCAAATGAAGCCACTGCAACAGTATCTTAGTATACAAACCCTCACATATGGACACAGTTTTTAACTACACACAGCCACACACCGAACTCACCCTTAATTGAAGCAGAGTGTTTTTAGTCAGTGGCTGGCTGGCTGTCTGACACATTGCAGGTCTTTTGCATGCATCTCCTTCTCTTGGGGTTGTGAATCTTGCTTCACTGGCACTTTGATGATTGCTGTGCCTTGAGGTGGCAATCAGTATAGACAAATAAGCACTCTCACTTCTGGCTAGTCTACATTGGCACAGTGGCTAATTTATTAGCAAAAGTGGCTTTCCAGGGCGGTGAGATTATGCAGTGAGTAGGATGACTGTGGTGTTAAGCAGCTGAATCTCTGCCAGATCCATGGCTGCCGTTTCCATGGATGACCCTCTGCTGTGACCTCTCAATGTAAGTTGACCCAAAAGATAATCTTCTTAACAATGATAAACCTTTTTTTATATTCTTAAACCTGTTGTAACAGAATTTTTGGCCATGTGGGGGCAACAGAAACAAGGGAACACACCACTGACATATCTCCTTACAAAGTTGATATGGCAAATAGGGCATCAACTAACTTATTAGTTAGCAATAACTTTCCTAACTGATTGATTGGCCAATTTCCTGATGATTCTAATGGCCTGTACAACATCAGAAAACTGTTAAATTGCCCATTACAAGAGCCCAAAAGTGATGTCATGCATTTTTTCTTTGTCCAATCAGCAGTCCAAAACCTCAACTTATTGAGTTTTCTGTAATGTTAAATATTTTATTTCTTTTTTACTTAAAAAATGACTTGAATGAAAATCAGTCATTAAAAAACTATGCATTCTTAACAGCTCTGAGATCAGTCTCAGGTGTTGATTGCAGTAACTTTTATTTATTTTGAACTTTACTTTGTTAATCTAATGGTGTAGTTTACGCTCGTACAATCATGATATGATTTTTTTTTAACGTATCTTACATATTAAGTCATATATTACTACATACTACTGTTTTGGCACAAAAACAGGTTGACTGACATAAGTAGAAGATGAAATGAGTGGTCATTGTGGTTTTGAGATTGTTCTACCAGCCATGCTGGTTTGATTTTTTAAAATATGGATCTCTTAGGTTGTTACTTCAATGTTTCTAAATGACAGTTCTTCAGAGGCTAATCCTAGCAAACCAAAAAGGCTTCACACCATGTATTGTGGTAGTAGTATTGTTGTTTCTATGGGTCTGTGTGTTCTGTCTTTGGGTGGGTGGACAGGCCCTTCCTCACAGTTACACACAGCAGAGTGAGAACAGAGGAAAACGTGCACACACATGTGAGTGTTCAGCAAAGGGAGGGAGGGCCTGGGTCTGTATTGTTTTCAACAGATGGAAGTCATGGGGGTGGGAAAGGGTGTGTGCATGTCTGTGTGTGTGTTGGGGGCCTGCTGGAGTGTGTTCTTCCTCAGTCTGTCAACAAGTGAACTCCCCCTCCTTCATCTAGCAGGTTCTAGGACGTCAGCCAAGATGACAGAGCACACCCCTCTGCTGTTTATACATTCACTCTTTACTTATCTGTCTCTCTATCTGCTATCTATCAATCTATCTGCTTATCTGTATGCCAACAACCTATGTTTTTTTTTGTCTCTTTGTCTTCTCTGTCTACAGATTTCCTCACTTGCTTTTTTCTTGCTCTTTTTTGTACTGAATCATTATAACAGGCAGTCAACTTTGATCTCTCAGCTGTTTATCTTCTTGGTTCAAGGACAGTAAACCTGACATGCATAATCTTCTTAACATTGGTACCTCGCTGTCCGCTCTTGGCTCTGGTTTACAAAAGAAGACAGAAATAGTTAAAGTTTAAAGAGGTACTAAAATAAATCCTACAAGTGATCGATTAGACTTGGAAATGCCCACCCTCCCTTTACTACATTTCAACCTCCTCACACACACACACACACACTCCCACGCTCTCATTACTCTCCATTACCTCTGCAGGTCCTCGTATATTTAATAACATAGGATAATAACTGTGCCTTGTACAAGTGCCTGTGTATGACTACAAATGTGGAGCAGTGTTCCAGTGACCACCAGTGGGTGCTGCTGTAGCAACACTTGCTGTTTGTACTGCGTGAGGAAGTTATATCGATAATACAGTCTGTCATCGGTGTCGTGCCAAAATCACAGTTCGTCCCGGATCACTTTGTCTTTAAATAGTAATGATATTCCAATCCTTGATATTTGATTTACAAATGCTGCATACTGTGTTTTTAATTATTTCTAGCAGCTTTGTCTTTGTGTTTTCAAATTTTCAAGTAATTTTCTATTTGAAAGCTTAATCATAAAATTTGCAAGTAGGAATCTACTATATAAATATATAAATTACAAATCTAAATTAAACAATTATATCATTTCTCTTTGTGCCCTTTGTTAACTGCACATTCAAACCTTATCATTAAAATATAAAGGAGATATTCTGTTTATCAAAAATAAATAATACATCATACACTGTCCACTCTAGAGTGTGCTTACAGGAACTGGATGTTGACCTTAGCACAAGTCAGAACGCAAGTGTACAATGCTGTTTTAATTTTTGGTACAATGAGCTCTGCTGGACAACATTCGATGCACAGTCATTCCAGTAACTGTGTTATGCCACAAGTGGTACAGTGTGAAGTGAAAATGTAAATGAATAAACAGAATTGAATTAGAAAACATTTTAAAGCTGTTATAATCAATATTTTTTCAATCAACAATGGATCAAATGAGTATGTGTAATGTGAGCAGTGTTACCATAGTGATGAAACAATTCTGAAGGTCCTCTCAGTTCTACAAAAAGTTGGAAGGTTTTCCAGCCCTCAACTGTTTGCTTCAGTCTCCTGCTTCTCAGCACGAAGTTGGTTTTGGTCACACGATGAATTTAACTGAAGGCTAACCTATTGATTCGGTGATGAGTGCCTTGAATACCTTCAAAACTAGGTCAAATATAAAAATGTAAATAAAGCTCTGCAGGACTAAGCAGTGTATCTTGCATTCCCATGCAATCTCTGAAGCGCCTTAACAGTACACTACAGTACTGAGTGTACTGATCTCGTGCTAAACCCATTTGGTCTTTCATAACATACAAGAATAATGTTTGTCTTGGGGTTTGGCTGCTGGTCCCACTAGGTAAGACTTTGAAAACATAAATTTGCTGCTTGTTCACATGGTTTGTCATTTGAATTCTTGAATTATTAAGTTTGACTGAAAATAATTGTCAGCGCAAGCCATAGAAAGACAGACAGGCAACAATGCAGAAAAAGTCTTCTTGCCTCAGAAACTTGTAGTACTTTCGGTTGTCAAGCAAATGTCTTGCTGAATTTGTATGTGTGAGGGTTTGTCTGCGTTGGTTGGAGTGGGATTAGATCTACATGTTTTCTCTCTAACATTGCATCCTCTGGTGAATTTGTCTCTGTAGGGGTATGCCCAGGAAATACCAGGGATTAATCCTCTAACACCACTGGCTGGAAATGCGTTTGTATGTAATACTCTGTGTGGGTGGGTTAGTGTATTTATATGGTGTATGTGAAGATGTGAAGATATGCGTGACTGGCGTGTGAAGACTAGGAGAGATAGGTGGTTGTTGGTGGATGTTTTATGTACATGCATGCGGTGAGTTTGATAGTTTATATGTTATGTATGTTTTCAGGAAGTGGTATTGGGACTGTATTTCTGTGATGTGATCTTTAAATTGTGTTAGAAAATTATAGGTTGAAAATTATGAGTGTTTACAGGTACATGTAACCCAACATTGGTAATGGTTTTGCAATACTTGTGCATAAGTATAAATATTCGTGTGTGTGTGTGTGAAATTACCCACACAAGGCAAAAGTAACACATGGGGTTAACATGGTCATTGATGAGCAGTATGAGGAACTTAATGAAGCAGTTTTAAGCTTCCTGGCCCCTCTGTGCTCTTTCCTATTTAGTAAGGTTAAGATGGAGAGTAGTAAGGTTCTGATTGGATACCTATGAAATTAGATCCTACTTTTATTTATCTATTTTTTCTTTGAGGAAGGTAAAGCATGTCTAGAGAGTAGATTGAAAATGGTAAAGCTGTGTTTTAGATGGTAAAGTTAAAAAGCTGAGTGATGTTTTGTATTTAAATACAAGGAAAAACTAAACCAACAATAAATTGATCCTAGTAACAAGTATTATGTTTATGTGACCTGATATATCTTATTCCTCTGTACCAAAAGAGCTCCAGTTTTGCCCCAAAACTATTAAAAATACATCAGTGAGCCACACTGCTGCACTGGTTTACATGGTCCTTCACTGTCATGAGCACACATAGTAGTTTATTTTGACTCAGTGCCGCATACACTGCCTTTCTGCTGGAGCGAAAAAAATCTGTGTTAATCTGCATCTTAAACTTGTCGCCAACATATGCACACCTTACTCTATTTGCTCCTGTATGAGTAATGTTTGTTAAAAACTGCAGTGCCCAGCTGTTTTAGGAAATTATAGAACCTTTTTTAAACATGACCTGATGCTCAGAAAAAATATATCCAAATATTTGTAATGTGTGATTTATAAATGTACCTTTTCATGTTGTTGCACTCATTCGTCCTGCCCCAAGTCCTGTCTGGAGAGAGAAAAATACCGTAGTTATAAAAGCTGATAATCAGACTTATTATTTTCACTGAATTACACAGATTGGGGCTTACATGGAAAAAAATAGGAAGTGGAAACATGGCTGCTAAAGAAGTTAGTATGTAAACTTACAGCATGTTTGTTTTAATGGGGCTCATGTTAGAATTTTTTGGGGGGATTGTTTAAAATTGAGCATCAAACAATGTTGAAGACACTGTGTGCAAAAGAAGAACTCATCAGTCTGGACTGACAATCTACATAGCAGGTGTCCTCTTTGACATCCAAAATGATTAAGTGCAGTATTTTTTTCCAGTGTCAAGAGAAATGCCAGTGGACATTCATCTCAAGGTTGAATACAGGGGGAGTCAGAGTTTATGAAATATTAAAATGGGCTTAGCACAGAAATACACAGGAAAACTGAGCAAGAGAGAGATGGAGGGAGAGGTGAAGTCCAATGGATGCTGGGGGGTAGGTTTGGGGCCTGGGTGGGGGGATCAATGAATGAATGAAAATTAAAAGTGGTGAGACTTAGAGGGGTAAAGAGGGAGAGGGAGAGAGAGATGGGATGAGAGCGAGAGGAGGGGCAAAAGAGATGGATAATAAGTGGAGTACCCCCTCCCCCCTTTGCTCCTGTGGAGAGGTGGGGGCAGCCTGACCCCCCCACCATAACACCACCACCACCCACCACCTCCAAAAAAAAAAAAAAAAAAAAAACTGTGAAACTTTCCCCGGCAGAGGGGAAGAGAGACAGAGTGAGCACAGAGGAAAGGCAGTCGGGATCCAATTTAGGGAGAGAGACAGAGGAGGAGAAAACAGCAGCAGCAGCCCGAGGTGAAAGACAGTGTTTGTGTCCGGGATAGAAATGGCTTTGCAGCATTGGGCAACTCTTCTCCTACCTGGATTAGACTTAAGGAAGCCCACTGGTCTGTAGCAACAGCAGCAGCAGCACCACCAGCAGCAGCATCACTCCTCTCCGTCACCATGCCGTCTGTCTCTCTCAGCCTACCAACAGCTCTGGCTGGACCTGCGCGCACCTGGGTCTGCCTGTCCTGCATGTTCTGGGTGAGATAACTTCACCTGGAATTTGTTTCTATGATCATGAGTGATTTGTCAAGTGTCAGCACAGGAACTTTGTCTCATTTATGACCAAGTTGCAGGAGATAGAAGACCTCTGTGCATAGACTCACCATGTAAATATAATGACTTGCAAACTTCAGTTGCACGATGTGTGTACTGTGTGTAATAGTGGAATCATGAGTGATGTCATTGATGTCATTAGCTTGATAATGCAATTAGCCAAAATTCTTTTCTTGTGATTTTTTTTTTACCACATCAAGAAAGGGTGCTGGCTCAGTACCACTGAAAAACCCTGATCAAATCAAGTTGGGTAGGGGATCTGTTGGGTGGTCTGGTTGTCGGGGGTTGGGTGCAGGGTTGGGACCCTGGTTTGTGGGGGGCCTTGGCACAGTGACACATTTGAGGGAGGGAGATATTATGAAGGAGAATAGGAGGGTGTGCAAACATGAGACAAAACCATGCGTTGTTTTCTCCCTGGAGAAACGTATTTCACATTTTCCCTGACAGCCCCACGAACAGCCTGGAAACTTTTCTGCTCTGAGACTGAGTTGAATTAAATGTGTCTCCTTGCGCTCTTCTCCCCAGTCTCTCTCTCACCCTTTCTCACTCCCTCACTCCCCCTGTGTCCCACTCTGTCTCACTCTAGGTGGTTGGGACACACAGCTATTTTTGCTTTCTCTTGTATAATTCAATCTGCCGCGCATTCCCGCTCACAGTGAGGGGCTGTTTGTGCACTTGTGTGTTCTTCTAAGCTGTGATGTGGTCAGTGAAGAACTGTGTTCGTGTCGACATTTGTCTTAAAACACTGTGAGTGCTTTTACTAATTTGTGGAGATATGAAGAACATTCCTGGCTCAAATATACAACATTGCATGCTGCTCTCCTCTCTTTCAGTTGAATAGAGGATGAAAGAAGAGAGTGGCTGAATAGACCATTGAGATCCATCCTTCCTCATTCTGCAGTAGTCCTTTGGGACATGACTTCACACCACTGGCAGAGCTGGAGTTCTTGGTGAAGAGACTGGATAATCTTACAGAGCTCTTCATCAGTTAATTACCATTCTTTTTTTTGTGGAGCGGGAGGCGAGGTGAAAGGGGGGTCGTAAAAGAATCTCAAAACCCCCCAGCTAAGCTCTGGTTCACTGATTGACTACATCAGAGCACTGTATGACAAAGCGAGCTCACTTAAGGCAGGCCCTAAAACAGTCTTAATGTGGGCACACCTTATTTCAGAAGATTAGGGTTAACCTGTGAACAGCCTTAATTTGGGTACAGTTTATTCCAAAAGATTATGTTTAGGGTTATTTTTATTTATAGTTAACAATAACCCTGCAGCTGTAATGTGGACCATATTTTTATCTCTAAAACAGCCTTAATTTTGGCACACTTAACCCTAAGAGATATACCATAACCAGAAACCCAAAGATGTGCCAACAGCACATATATAAAACTTGAAATATGTCAAATGCCAATAAATCTACAGGGATTTAGGCATAGATTATTGATATTAATCCATACGTGTAATATTTTTCTGTACAATACCTTCTGCTAGACTGATCAGGTTTTCATAGACAAGACAGAGACCCACATCTTGAGCAACTTGGGAAGTAAGAACATCTGCAAAAGCTGTTATGAAGCAATGAAGAAGTAGAAGAGAGATATATAAAGGGGGAGAATGAGCATGTGAGAGTGAGTGAGTAGGTACAGATGCAGGAAACAGACCATCTTCATGAACTAGACAAGATCTATTCCTTAGCCCAACCTCAAATGGGGAGGGTTTCCTCTTGTCAGGGCAGGATGGTTGATTTTCCAGCCTAGGAGCAGAAAGAAAATGCTCAGGGAAATGACAGGAACAACTTGAAGGACAAAGGAAATTAACAGAAGATGCTCTGGGCAAGATCGGGGGGCAAATTAAGTACGAATGGGGCAAGAGGCCTTGAAAGAAGACCTTCGGAGTGCTGCTCCTCCACCAAACACTGTGAATAATTAATGGATGCCAAAAAAGGGTTTTAGAGAGAGTTTTATCAGGTTTCTCTGAAATGACCATGAAAACAATCAAATGTCCTCTACTAGCCCTTTGCTGAGAGAAAGCTTTAAGGCCATGTAAATCCTGTTGACATTCAAGCATCGCAGACTATAAATGTGTCCACCTATTGTGGCTTTTGCACCAAACTGGTGTAACTAATAGATTGTTGGCCAGGAAATAGCAGGCAGCTGTTGGTAGCAGTAGTCAGGTGCTGTAACAGCGTGTAGTAGTAAATACTGCCATAGATCACTGCCACATAGTTGTGTCAATGCAAATATTGATCCTTGTCTAAACCTTCAGAGTTGCAAGGGTTCAAAGAACTCCTTGGGATGATCGATATCCATTAACGTACGCTCCGCCCATCTAAGTTCGGAGTTGGGTCTCAAAAGGATCGTTCTTGGAAATGGTGTCATCTCAGGAATGTTAGGTCATTAGTCTTTAATTGTCTTGACTAGAAAATAGACAAACTGCATCAAACTGACTTGGACCCTTTACATCCGCCTCTGAAAGCAAGACACGTAAAAGAAACAGGAGGACTGTGCTCTCAGTCCATTCTTGCTATTAATAAGGTCTTATCTACAGTATTTCTTCCTATCCTCTTTATTTTCAGCTCTTTTCCATCAAACTCCGTGAACTCATCTCCACCCTCCCTGATCTGTTGCTAGTTTGATTCTTCTCCAGTTCCTGAGATTACCTTAGATTTGAGAAAAATGTTCCACATGTGGGGCCCCTTTGAAATACTGCAAGATTTCTGTAATTGTAACATCTGGGTTTATGTTGCCCCAATGCTTTTCACTATAATGGATTTGCCATGCAGTTTCTTTCCGGCTTGACGCTCCCTCAGTTGTTGCCATGCTGTGGAATTTTGCAACAAGGCTTGTGCTATTTTCATCTTTGTGCTGCTCTTTGCATGTATTCTCTTGATAGTGACTTGGTTGAAAAATCTTGAACAACAAAAAGAGAAGTTTAACCCTTGCTTAGTTGATTTATGAGAGTTGTTGAGCTTTGTGCAGCACTCCCCCCTTTCCTGAAGAGACCCCCAGCCTTGCACATGCTTCATTGGGCACATTGGACTTAAAACTCCCATGGCATTCTGGCTTTCCCTGGAGAGAGTTGCAGGATTCAGAAGTTTGAGCTCCTATTTTACCGCAGATGAAATAAATCTAAGTGGTATATTGTAATATCTTATTGTACACTAAGTGGAAATAGCCAATGATCACTTTGATCAGTTCACTGTCATACCTACTGTCCTTTATTAATTAATCCTGTTGATAAGTGATTAGTGCAAGTATTCCCTTGCTTAAGAAAGATAGACAAATGAAGAATTAGAATACCCTAATTTTTCTAATCTGTTATGGCAATTAGTAATAATGTAACATCTAAGTATTAGACATCATGCTCCCCAGACCTTTGTCTCTAATTTAGTGCAGTATTACTTCATGTCTCTGGAGGGCTGTAACCAATGTGGCCCTCCACATAGTGTTGTAATTGTCCTTTTAACCTCTGGTTTTGTCCTCTGTCATGTCCATCACCCAGTCTACACACTTAGTTCATTTCAGAGGGGTCAGAGTTTGTTTGGAGTGTTCACATATGTGCACATGCAAGTTTGTTTTGTGGGTTGAAAGTGACCAAGTGTGGAAACACCCTACTTTCCTCATGTGCCAGGTCAAAATGTCAGCTCTGGAAAACAAGAAGTTGCATAATTTGTGCAGGTTTTACCTTCAAGGTCTTTAAAGGATTAAAACTTTTGATTGATGCCCTTTCCTGTAGTGGCACTTTCAAGACCAAATTTTAGGTATGATATGTATTTATCATGTATTTAAAAAATATATATTTTGCCTCATACAGTTTCACTTGTTGTGTAATGAAAATTCAGTCTTTAAGCAAAGAGTGGGCAGTAAATTAATACAGGTGACCTCACGTAAGGAAATGCCCATTGGACTTGTGAAGTCAAGAAGTGTCAGAGGTCAATTAGAAAAGTGAAACCACTGTTAGGACTGGCCACAAACATAACTCATCAGTGTGGAGCGCTGTCTGGACCTGGTAGTAATTAAGACTGGACAGCTAACAGGAAGCCCATTTGTGGGGCCTGGGCCCCCTCAAGACTGGAGCCATGACATTACTAAACTAATCCCCTGAAATTCAGTTACACTGCTGACAATGGTAATAATGACAATGTTGATAATGAGACAGTAATTTTGATAACACCAACATCATTGATATAAACTTGGCAGGATGGACCTCACATTGGACTTGGTTAAAGCAAAACAACACACATTGTTAGTGTCACTGTATGTGC
The DNA here is from genome assembly GCA_033238685.1 of Lates japonicus. Classification (NCBI taxonomy): domain Eukaryota; kingdom Metazoa; phylum Chordata; class Actinopteri; family Centropomidae; genus Lates; species Lates japonicus. Next base: position 1,098,353 of record BRZM01000011.1, read on the forward strand.
ATACACATAATTGAACGATTCATCCCCCATCTCTGTATACCTAGCTGTAATTGCTGCTCTCCAGTAGTTACTAGCTGTCATATACTAAACATGCCAGCCCTCACCTCAACTTTTATCAATACATTATAGAGTTTAAGCTATACTGCTACTGACTGTTCTTTCTGCTGGTTGCTAATTGCTGGTCTAATGTACTGTACTGTACTATCATAACTTATTATTTTTAGCCTTGTATGTCTTTGGTGTCAACAGTAGCCAGACTACATTTGGAAAGAAATCGGTTTTTTGTTTGTTTGTTTTGTTTTGTTTTTAAACACATATCTTGAAAATTCATCAGCAACTCGTTAGTGATTTCTGCAATAAGACTGTTACTTTTTTTAAAATTATTTTTTTCACCTTTATTTGATAGGACAGTGGAGATGAGACAGGAAACAGGGAGAGAGAGCAGGGGAATGACACGCAGTAAGAAATAACACAATCTTGCTCTTAAGAAAGCAAAATTGAATTTATAATGAATCAAATATCTCCTTGCTCAATTTAGTGTTATCAGGGGTTTTGTTGCCACAGCCACTGCCATAGCTTAATGTTAATTTTTCCCAATGCTTTCTACTTGTGCTACTGTTATAATACATTTTAGCATGCCAAAGATTATGTAGACTTGCTTTAAATACTCTGAAACCTTGGCTTCAAGTCTTAACTACTTAGTAATTTTTCAGGATTTAATATCTTATTTATAAACTTCATGTTTAGTACCCAAAGCCACCTTATATGGATATGCTTCACATCGCACATGTGCAACATAATCGCCTTAAGCCAAAACATTCCTTACATGTACATGTAGACTTTGTGTTTCTTCGGTGCCAAAACAGAACAGAGCAGCCAAGTTAAACTTATGCAAGATATTTTAACAAGACACTGTTTTTACACAGCAACAGAGCACAAACACTGATCAAACCCAGAAAACATGTCACTTAATTAAATCTCATGCCAGAACCTGAGCACGTGTGCATTTGTGTGAGTGAGTATGAAAGCTCTGACATCATGATAAAGCACTCTACAGAGATTAAGAGTTATAGCTTGGAGCCTTCTCCATAACACTAGTATTTAGTTATTGACTTTGCCAGCTGTACAGTCTGGATTGTTTGAGGAGATCAAGATCTTTCCTGGCACTGTTTCACCAATGTGTCAGTCAAGGACCCTCACCAAAGAGGCCCACAGAACTTGTTAATGCCATGATAACCTCTAACTCTGGATGTGATCTGAGACCTCCCGTGGATACCTATGCATTCAATTGTGAGGCCAAACAGTCCTTATTGGAAGTGGCACTGGCAGCGTCCTGCTGTGCTGTCTGTGCATTTATCCAAAGGGATTCAGATTTGCATTTGAGGGATTTACTGAAATAAGTTAATGTCCTTTGCAGTATTGCCAGTGCCATAAGTAATTTGATAGATTTATTTGATTTTACTTTTTTGTATTTTTAGGCAACAATTCAGAAATGATTTTTATCTAGTCTGGAAGAATAGCAGAGGCAGTCTACTGGAAATTATGAGATCTAATCATAAGAACAGAATCCCCCAAAACTTCTCATCTCCATCATTCCTAGAGAACATTTTGGGGTTATGGTTTTAGTTTCATCAGTCTCATCCAAGTGCCTGATCCTCTGCCAACTCAGCATGATATGGAACACATGCTGTTTTCTCTTGGCAGTTAGCTCTTATGATGAACTTTGGATGTCTTTGATTAAACCTGTTTTATCCCTCTGTATCCATGCTGTTGGCAAGGACCAGCCCTCTTGCTTTTGTCTGGGGCTGGTAGCCATCTTTCTTCCACGTGTATAATTTATTTTCATAGGCTGCTCTATCACAACACCATAAGGTCAGAGCTTTGTTTCCTTAAACAGATAGCCAACATTTATGAGTTGCTTAATATGGATTTGCAAGATTTCAGAACACATGCCTGAATCTAGGCCAGGAAATGACAATGTACTTCTGTTACAACAATAATAAACCGTTTATGTTACACACAGAGTACTTGCCAGATTACAAAAGACACAAATCTAAGCAACAGACCACAAAACTATATAAGAACGAGAAGAAGTTGATACATGGAGAAAAGCTAAACATACAGTCCAGACTATAAGAACAGTTTATGTCATACATAGAAAGAACTGTGTGGGAGGTATAGCCCTTTTAGCACATAGTGCCCAAATGGCAAGGGTTCTCAAGTAATTGGCCACTTGGCCACTTAATGTTTTGTGGGCAGCTGTGTGTCGTTTTAACATTTCATGCCCAAATGAGCTCACATGTGGCTCAGAGTTGATTGAGAATTTAGTTGCCATTTAGATTGAGTTGGAGGTGCGTGTAATTATGAGACATAAAGAGATGTGGGGTTCATTTAAGTATTTTAAGATTTAAGGGTAGAAAGCAACTCAGTCACTCTAAATAACATCAAGATTAAATAAATAAATAAAGAAATGTGAAATGATTTTGGTAGTTGGTTCAACCTGTTGCAGATCAGATGCCATTTTAGTATTCAAGCTTTTGTGTCTTTTTAATTTTTTGAAGTGACAATTAGTGAAATGATAGGAAAAATGTCTCTTTCCAGCTTTTGTCCCAGAAAAGGAAAGCTTAAAAGAGAGTCAACAGAAATGCAGACAGCTTTCTGTGGCTATATCAAGCATAGCAGTGTTTTAAGCCACATGTTAGCATCAGCATACTCACAAACATGCTCTATGCTTGCTAATCATGAGCAATATAGTATACTATTGACAGTCATCATCATCATGTTTTACCATGTTAGCATGCCAACATTTGCTAATGTAAACTAAAATTAGGATAAAAAACAATAAAAGAGGGATACATGAACAAAAAATGTTCAACGGCTGAATTTTTGGCGTCCCAACATGCAACAATCTTGAATAACCAATTACAGCCAAGCACTGCCAAATAAAACAGTATTATACTGTAGGATGTAGGAACATCCTTACCAAAAAGCAGTAACTAGTTTTTCATTAATTGTATCTATTGCCACCTCAAAATTGAGTGAATATCAAATTGCCAGTACCAGACAACCAAGATAAGATAACTACTTTGTGTTACTCTCTCGACACTGCTGATTGTCTGAGAAAAAGAAAGGGTATTTTTTCCCTCTTTACTTCTGGATGACTGAGTAATTTCCTCCCTGAGATCCACCTCACTGAAATGCATGTAGGGAGTGAAGAGGGGTGGGAAGAAGGAGAGACTGGAATGCCTGGGGTGCATTTTTCCCCAAATGAAAAGCAGGTGACTGTTCATTGTAAGGCCATTTGGTTAGTGGGAACTGTAGAGCCAAAGAAACGGGAGGAAGAGGAGGTCGAATTCCACCCCCCTTCTTCTTTCTGGTATTTAACTGTGAATTGTTGCCCATTGCACTTGTTCTGTAGTGGGCTGCTAACAATTAAGGGATTCATAGGCACTTCCTTCTTCAACTGTTGATTGTATTGTAACATGTCATTCAGGAGAAGTTTGTTAAACACTTAATTGGAAACAGGCTTATTCCTGTTGTAGGCTTTTCTTTTTTTTTTTTTTTGCTAAATCTGCTCTGCTTAAGTCCCCTAAGAATTGAATAAGAAGTCACTGGAAAACTGTCTGGATGAGCTATCTGGAAGAATTTTGGTCCAAGAAGTTTGAAATTAAGTCACCATTGAGATTTCTGTAGTAGCTCATTGCACATTACAGGGACTCAAACATTTCTATTGTGTGATGGTCACATTGACATTAACCCATGAACATATTATCAATGGATGAGTTTGCTTGTGGAATAAGGGAATTAAACATATGGTAAACATGCAGCTTCATTAAATCAACAGCGATAATTATTTTTTTTGAGGGTCATGCAAGATAACTTTAACTGTGAATAATACAGATACAGTGTTTAAACTGCAAAAAAATAGCCAGTTAGCATCAGATAAAATGGAGTCCAAAGGTTAAACAGAATATATGAATATTCCGTAGGGGTCTCCTCTCCAAAAGACATGGGCCTGGTGATAAAATCCAGTAAACAACACTGAATTAACCACTTTCACTTTAACAATCAGTGTTTCTTTAATGCTATTCTGCAGAGTTGAGCTGCTGCTAATGTTTGCACTGCTTGCTTCTCTGATAACTTATCCATCTGATGGCTACAATCTTTCACCTGATTAAAATACATAGTTAAAAACAAAACTGATACTCATTGAAAATGTGTATCATAAAAATGTACGCAAAAGAGGTATGAGGCTATTGACAGGTGACCAAATAAAAAGGACTGTTACCTTGATTAAAGCCTTGATTTCTCTAGTTTTGAGAATTGCTGAAAACATTTGGGATAATGTAAGTACACAACTCAACAAAACATAGGCACGGTCGTTTTTTAACTTTTCCGCATTTTAATGCACTTTCTTGTCTTTAGCTAGCTGTGTGTGTCTATGTGTGTGTGTGTGTCTAGAGTATTTTGACAAAACCGCTCCTGTGACAGGATAATGCATCACTAAACGAAAAGCTGTTATTGCACGCAGATCACAACAAGGATTTCACTGGTTTCCCTTAGGTCAAAGTGACAGCCTGTCTGCCTCTTTCCCATGGATTTCCAGTGCAAACCAGCCGAGAAAGTGGCTTCTTTTTGGTCATATGACAACACGAGGGGAGACAGAGTGAGGATGTGAGAGGGAGTGAGGGTTTTGCAATAAGGTGACTGGACAGGAGAGAAGGTGGATGAAAGGTGGGAAAAGTCTTCACTAGATGAGGGTAGAGTGTGGAGGTAAAAGGTCAGCCAGAGGGGAAGAAGTGAAGTGAAGCTGTGTCAAAGGTCAGCTAGCTCTTGCTGGCTCCTGTTTAGCTGAGAAGGATGAAGAATAGCTGCCTTCTTACGAGGAAATCTAACCAACGAGAAGGAGAGTAGCACAAAACAAGAGAAGAGGGGTGCGTTTATAGGATCACTTATCAGCAAGTAGTTTTATTTGCTTGCTCATTGAGTCACCGAGGGTCACCTATACTTTACATATACACGCACATTAACAGTCACAGATGGAGACATGCAGTGGTCACCCCACTGTGTCTTGTTAAAATATCCATCCATGCATATGGTGTCCCATATGAGAGATGGGCGCGTCAACGGCTGATTAACTCAGTTGACTGGAGAGGCCTTGTTTAGTCCTCTGGCTCCACCAGGATGAACAATAGTCTCTGGTTGGAGGGGGAGATGTTATGGTGTGTATGTGTGTACATGTTTCTCACTGACTTCATTCAGACTGCAGGAAATCACTGTGACACAGAAACGAAGGCCAGACTGGTCGTGCTTGTCTGTCTCGTCTGCCATTAGTGACCTGCCTGTGTGTCTGTCAGCCTGCCTGCGTATTAACCTGACTCTCTGTCTGTGGTGTTGTCTGTCTTTTTGTCTCTCCACCTCATGCTACAGCTCAGAGTGTCCCAGTGTTATCAAAGGTTAGAGATCTCATGTTTTCCAGTCAGTATGAACACCAAATAGCTATTTTTTTTAAAATCACTGTTGATAAGATAACATGAGGTCTGTTGGGTCTAAGTACTGTAATACTTACAATTAGTAATGCAGTGATCATTTTTGAGACCCATTGTTAAAGGGGAAGAAGTGGAATGTAGTCTGCAGGTTCAACACATTGATCCAAGCAAACATATCTCAACAACTATGCCATGAAATTTTGGATTTTGGCATTCATTTTCCCCAGAGGATGAATCATAATGACTTTGGTGATCCCCTGACTTTTCCTCTAGTCTGCCATGAAGTTGACTTGATGATTAAGAGTAAATTATCTGAACATCTAATGGATGGATTGCCATGATATTTGGCACAGATATTCATGTCCCCCTCAGGATGAATTATGATAAGTATGGTGATTCCTTCACTTTTTCTCTGCCACCATCATTAGGTCAAAATTTTAATTTGTCTGTCGTGACATTCCCATCAGCAACAGCTGTTCTCTGTGTGCTAATTGCCAAGTGTTAGCATGATCATTTGCAAAAGTAAGAAGGTGAACATGGTAAACATACTTGCTAAACATCAGAATGTGAGTATTGTCATTGTGCTGATGTTAGCATTTAGGTCAGAGCACCCCTGTGCTGTACCTAAATAAAGCCTCAAAGAAACAGACATGGTTTCCACGTGGGTCCCTCTGACGCAAGTGCCATCATCTGCCCAAATCCTGAACTAAGTAAAAATTCAACGGTAACCTAAATAACTATGATTGTTTGGAATGTTTCTCAGTTAAAAAATCTACTATGTTTGAGCAAGAAGACAAAAAACTGGCATTAAAGTAGATGTAATTTATTGTGTTTTTGTTCACTATTCAGTTCAATTCAGTTTTATTTATATAGCACAGAATCACAACAGACGTTATCTCAAGGCACTTTAACTAAATGAGCAGGTCTAGACTATACTCTTCAGATTATTGTTACTCTTTGTACATCCTAAAACAGAAATGCACAGTTCCCAGTTAGATACATTAGATATGAGTGCAAAGAGCTGAGCATGAAGGCCAAGGATCAGGGCTTACCTTTCCAGAGTTTTAAATACACAGAGATTTATGTCCACTGTATGCATGTGTGAGTGCACATGAGCACTGACCAGACGCAAACATGGTTTCACGTGTATGTGAGGTAATGCATGAAGTACTGAAAATGAATGCCAGTGTAATCAGAGGTGAAATCAGTGTGTGTTTGTGTGTGAGTATGTCAACATAAGTCTCTGCATGAGTCACGCATTCAGAGCAGTTGAGGGAATAGTTTTGAGTTCTAAACTTAAGGAGAAAAACAGTTCCTTGGTTACCTTATTCAGCTGGAATGTCTGTCGCAAAGCAGAGTCTGGAAGGGTTTATCTCCATAGTATAACATTACCAAGCACATACTGAAGCTGCTCAGTGTGTCCAGTTTGATTGTTAAACACAGTATGTCAATTATGAGCTAAACACTGCTATCTGAAATTTGAGACACAGGATTTGACAAATACCAGATTTCCAGATGTCTTCAAGTCGATAACTTTAAAAATATTGATAATGATGACATTTCATAGCTCAAGTTTCACGTTCATTTAATGTGATTTTCTGGTAGCAGGTGCATTTTTTGTTGTATGTCATGTATTGCCCTATTTATATAGCTATATTGTATATTATTATAATGTATTTTTGCAAGCTCTATGTATACTGTTATGTGGTGAAGGATCATCTTTAACATTACAACTGCACCAACTGAAAATTTAATGTTAAGAATCGATTAAATATAATCAATTTATTAAATATAATAAATGTGTAATGCAAAAGGTGCCACACGTAATGATGATTCTACAGCAAATTATGACCCAGCTCCTCAGCTCTATGCAGCTTTGTGGAGCCTTTGAGCGTTATAGCTCATTGTTTTGGTTGTCCAGCCCACTACTCCACTCTTAAAAGCTTCATTTATATTTGCAGTAGGCAGCTGTTCTCAGTTTTTAAAAAAAGCTCTGATAAACCTACTGCCCAGCACCAAATGGAAGACAAACAGTCAGCAATAACTGGTGGCCATAGAATACACATATAGTGGAGCATTTAGCAGCTAAAAAGCCAGATATTTTGCTCAAGAGTTGGTGAAGACCAAACCAGAGCCAAAAGGGCAATAAATATTACTATAAAAAACTGCTTCAAGATTTTGCTAATGTTGCTCACTGTCTGCTGGATGTATAAATAGGCTTTTGTTTGCTAACACGCTCACCATATGACCAACTTTATCAATGTGTAAAGTGTGGCATGTGTGTGGCGATAATGTGTAAGTTTTATGTTTTCAGTTTGTTCTACTGCTCCCAAGTGCCAAAAAAATAAATTAATAGAGCTTTGAATTTTGAGTGAGATCTCCTAACTTCCTCTAGTTTAGACTCCTTGTAAAGAAATATCAGTGTAAATTGTAATGTAAAGTACAACTTTGGGACTAATTCAGCACCTCCCCTGAAGGTTCCTAGAATTCCGGTGAAATTAAATCTGGCATGGCAAAAATGCCACTAATAATTAGGAAACTCTGCAAACAGCAGTAGAAGGGGCCAACCAAAATGTACTGCTGTGTTATTAAAAGTGCATGTGTATGTTTCTGTGCACATTGATGTAAAAGTGTATGCATCTGTGTGTGCTTGCATATTTTTGTGCATGAGAGTGCCTGTCTTGCCCATGTGTGCTAATGAGTGTGAGGCAGGAGATTATGCGTGCGTCTCTAAGGGAACGGGAGTCTGTTCCCAGGAGCTGCAGTGCCTGAGCTGGGCTTTTGGGGGGGGGGTGGGAGGTGAACACCCTGACCCCAGCTTTTGGGGGTCCCGGTTGCCTGTCTGAAACCATTTCCTTCCTTTGTAGCCCATTTGAGAGTGTGGGACTATGAAGCAAATGTGGACTGAGGCCATTTGCATGGTCCCGCCACACGTTGAAACAGAACATAATCAGTGAGGGACACATCTCCCGTGCCGTGAACGTATTTGCGCGGCTGCCTATAACTCTTTAAATCTGTGCTCCCCACCCCCATTGCTTTTCTCATCACCCATGTCTCCCCAAGCGGCTCCCCGTATACTCCAGCGACCCTCCGAACAATAAACAAACTCTGAGCGCTGGGTGCATTGCTAATGATCGGAAACAATTAAGAACTAACAAAAGGGAGCGTCCCGCTATATTGCTGAATGCTGTATTTACATAGTATTTTGAGGTTAAATGACTGAGGCTTTATTTCTGGTGAGGGCAAGAGGACTAAAACAGACACGCCTGCTGAAGAAATCCGTCTTTTGTTTGGCCTTGTAAACCAGGATGTCTTGGACTACCAGCCACTCTAGTAATAAATTAAATGAGGAAGAAATGAAACCCTTAAATCTGAGGGAATTTCAGTTTGAGTATCCCCATGCACATCATACCCCCTGAGCCTCACTTCACTCAAGACAAGTGGCATACCAGGGGATGACTGGACCCCCCCACACCCCCAGTGCCTGTCCTACCGGATAAGCCCTGGTGTGTGAATGGCTAGAGGCTGGGAGAGTGTGAGAAGGCTCAAAAGTGGTAAAAGAGGCCGATGAATAGACTCCTTGATTGAGACATTCTGCCTGTTTAACACACAAATGTATAGGTGTGTGTGTGTGTGTGTGTGTGTGTGTGTGTGTGACTTAAACCATGCTAAAGTGACATTGCTGTTCTGACTTCACTGTATAGATTTATTTTTGTGGATATGACAGTACCTTTAACAATTTACCTTTAACCCTCTTCAGACAGTGATTATATGATTATGTTGCCTGGGACTAGGGAGTGAAAGCAGTGGAAAAACAATGCTTATTGCTATGGCAACATGGGCTAATGAAAATGTTACACCCCACATTGTGTATCGTGCATAAATTAGACAGAAAACACAAATACAGAGAAGCATGTGTGCACTATTTTCTATTCATTTCTATAATATATTATATACTATACATAATGGTATGTTTTCATTATATCTTATGTTATTTGTTATATTTGACATTTAGTTGATGTATTTTTCTGTATCTAATGACACAAAAAAATAATTTTGGTAAAATGATCAGTAACACACACTCATTGCTTTACAATTTTGTTCATCTTTTCAGTTTTTATTTATAAACTGTATATCATTTCATAAAGCACAAAAGCTTACTACTACTTTACTTTGTTTCCCAAATTCCTTTGTGTTAATTGCATCCAAAACAGATTACTTCATTGCGGCCCAAACCCCCATGCCTCTGAACTTAATGACTGTTTTGGATTATGTGGTTTGAGAGTAGACACTTTAAAGAGGGTGTTCCTCTTACACCTGCCAGCGCTGGGTACTGTTCGTTCTGCTGACAGTGTTGATTGCTTTTATGTTGGCAGTTGATTCCTTAACAGTCTGGAAGTGAAACTAGAGGATTGTTTTTTGGTCACAGAGCCTGCTCACTGCCTCATTCCAGGGGTATTGGTTTTCACAAAGCCTGGTGTCATGTTGACAGAAAAGAAAAATATGTCAATTACTATAACAGTCCACAGATACACACCCTCTTTTACAAATACTGCACACATTCAGAGTACCATTAAACCCACTTATCACCCCTTCCCAATCTCCTGCAATCCATATCCAGATTCCTAACCCAGCAGGTGCCAGCCTGAGTCTTGGCATGGCAGCACCTTGGATAACACCATGTATGGATGCCTAGGCACAGAGCTCCAGAGAGCAACCCACCCCACATAAGCCCCCTTGCCAACATAGAGCGTCCTGCACAGCCATGGTCATTATTTTAGCCTAACTAGATTAAGCTAATCATGTTATGTAGCAGTTAGGCGTAGCCAGGAGATGGAATGAAGGGTCGGCTATCCTGCTGTTGCCATGTGGCTCTGAAATACAAACACTGAACTGTCACATGGAGCCTGATAAACACCAGAGGTAATATCACTCAGTCTGGTTCCTAAACCTCCAAATTAACTCATAAGTTCTGTAAAATCACCAATTTTGGTGATATATAATTATATAATATATATTATTCAGTGCACCATGCTATTGCAGTATCTCACTGCTTTTTAAGGATATTAGAAAGGTTTCTCTTCGGTTTTGGCTTTACTTTTAGAGAGCTGTCATATCTTTATACAAGTCAGAAGCTAAATTTTATTTTAATTATTTTTTTTGGCTTTTTCGCCTTTATTGATAGGACAGTGGAGAGAAGACAGGAAACGGGGAGAGAGAGAGTGGGGGAATGACACGCAGTAAAGATCCGGCCGGACCGGGAGTCGATCCGGGGACCAGCTGCTCAGGGCGCTTAGGCCCATGTGGTACGCGCCCCAACCATTTGGCGCCCCACAAGTCAGAAGCTAAATTAAGATGGTTTAACATATTAAACATTACACCAGTTAAACATCAGCATGTTTGCATTGTGATATATTAGTATGTTTAAATTAACATTTAGCTTAAAGCACTGCTGTGCCTGTAAGTACAGCCTCACAGAACTGCTGCACCCTCATTGTAATGGCCAGGTGTTTAAAGTCATTACAACTGCCTGGGAACTTCTTATGTTTATTTCCTGTAACATAGTCTAAACACTCTTCTAAGGTAGATCAGATAAGAAAAAGATTCTGCAAAAAAATTATATAATCCAAGGGTATTATGTGATCCTCTCTGAGTCACACCTTTCATCTAGTTAGTTTGTATTTTCATTGTACATATAAACTAACGTGATTTCAGGCACAGTCAATCCCCAAAGTACTTAAGAGGACTGTGTTTTGGGATGTGTTGCTTTAGCTGAGATCATGAAATATGATTCAGTGGGTCTGGTTTGAGCAATAAATCTGTGAGAATGAAAGCTTATCAGATAACTAAACATAGCACAATAGTTTATAATACTGTAAGACAGAATTTTACAACCTGTACATATTCTGTTGGCTAACACAGCCCCTTGCCTCGTGATACTGCCCTACAGCACTGCACTGGCATCCTCACTTCCTGTAGTAGGGATGTCTGAACACGGCCATAGTTGGTAATATGGATTAAGCTTGACATACTCAATCCTACACTTCCAGTAATGCAACTGAATAATGTCTTTTGAGAGACACTACGTACTGTGGAAAACACCTGTCTCTTTGACACTCCATGCTGTCCCATAATGTAGGCATTTGGCTAAAAAATTGCAATTTCCAGGCCCAAGCCCAGATAATGCTGCTATCACAGTATTCCTACACTTGATAATGATCCTCCAGAGAAGACATTATACATCTATTTTCACAGGCTGAGTAGTACTCCTTGTGACCGGTAAACTTGATTGTTATAGATATAGTTTATCTATACTGTTATAGATAATGAGTATAATGAGACCTAGCCTATATTAAAATGTCTAATGAGACTGCTTCGTTCACATCTGGAATCATATGAAGGCCTCAGTACAAAGGCTGTGTGTTAACTGGATCCTGCACTGCTTGGAAACAAGACATCATTAGAAACAGGCAAGAGACTTTCCTTTCCCTCTGCTAAGTTGGTTCGTTCTGCTAATAACAGGAGAGAGGACAGTCAGATGTGGAGAATGAAGCTATGAAGGATCTGAGCGAGCCAACAGACACTTAGCCTGGTTTATCATTTAAGTGGTAGTTACGATTGCACACCCTAAGCTGCATTTCTAACACGTTGCCTTTTAGGATTGATGAGAGGTATAAGAAAAAAAGGAGTTATTAGTGGTTATAAGGTTATTATGGTTTGTAGTCTGGGAATTCTTTCAGGCAGGGAACTTCTGGGTTTTCCTTAGCATTCCTGATGAATCTATGGTCTTCCCATATGAAAATGCCTGTACTAAGTCCCCCAATATGCCAACCACATGGCCACTTTTAGGCTTGTCCAGCATGCATACAGTCTTAATGGAAGCCTCATGGCAGGACACTTTTAAACTGGCACTTCCTGTCTTGAAAACACACCCATTATCTTTCTTTAATCTCTGTTTAGAATATATGTATATTTATGGCATTTTGGTACATTTAGGTACATCAGGATATGTATACACAGAGAAACATACACATGCTTACTTAAACATATGGATAATTCAGGTCTTCTCATTCTATTTCTGTACTATTTTTCTTCATCCAAAGCCAAGTTATAATATGCAGTGATAGAAATTTTAGAAATGTTTATTGCAAGGATTTATAATGATGTTGTCACACAGTCAAAACTAAAGGAAAATACTCTGAAGCATCCATTAAAATTTTTATTTTTAAGTTTTTGTTCTATTCTCTGTGTTGCCAGTTTTGACTCAGTTAATTGGTTAATTGTGGTTATTTTAAATGTAATCTCACTGCATTTGATGGAATGTAAAACTGTTGAGGCTAAGTACTTTTACAACATAATAACTATGGCATTAATATTTGGTAAGGTTGTCTAGCTCACAGGGGGATTCAATGGACCACTATTTCCATAGAGCTGAACCTCAAAGTTGAATTGGGGACCAGCTGAGCAAATATACCACATAAATGATGTCACATTTCTCCATGGTCAGTCATTAGGGGGCAAATGGAAACATGATGCAGGTTTTTTTAAAAGACACCACAGGAAACTGTCAAACTTCCAAAGCTTCTGTTTGCTCTCCAGCTTTGCTGAATGCCTAGTTTACAAAGCAGACAGGAAAAGGATTGAATTGTAGATGGTATACAGTAGAGAAATACACAGCAGGCTGCAGACAGACTCACAGGGATGTTTAACAGGGGTGGGGAGCACTTTCAGAGAGTTTCTCCAAAGAGTTAGAGTAACACACCTGCAAGGAGGGAAAGGAGATGACAGGACAGAAGTTGAAAACAGCTGAAAACTGAAGATTAGGCTGCATTCTCCTTTTTCTGCATCTGCATTCTCCCTGCCTAAACAACCTTATGTCTAGGGTGTAGAGTTTTAAACATAGTAAGCTGGAAGTACTTCATTTTCCTGTAATGCTCTGGACAAGGGGTCACTTCTGAGATGAGTGGATGTATGGGATTTTTGTGTGTGGCCAGGTGTTAAATTTATACAGGTGTTAAATTTATACATTACATATGGCTAATATGATAGAAAATGAACCCATTAGGAAGAGTATGTTTTTGTGGAACACCTGCACTTAATAGATATAACCCTACAAAACTCACACCACCTGTATTCCTGTCAGGTCACAACATTCTTACACTAACATTCCACCTCTGTGGTCTTTGTTTTTATTTTCTTAACTGCAGCCAGAGGAGTTGGAGGCTCTTCATTCCCATACGTTCCGAGTGAAGACTTTCAAGAAGGCCAAGCACTGCAGCGTTTGCAAGCAAACCATCATCCAGGACGGACTCGTCTGCCGAGGTTAGTCACCTCTTAAATAAGCCTATTTCCCAAATTATACTCTGGTCACTTAATGAAGCAACTTGCTAAAGCAGCTGTTCTTGTGGTGGATTTATGTCAATCAGCTTTAAGAGTAACTGAAGCACCTATTTTTAGAGTGATGTTAAGGTATTCTTTAAGGTCATAAATCTGTCAATCCATTGTTTATTAAAAGATGACAATATGCTCAGGCTCTCTGCCAGTTACTGATGTGGTTGGTAACAGCATCATCAACCTAAAAGAATTAATTTGTGTGAATGTCAGCAAGGGGCCTTTTGTGGCCGATAATGATGAAGTTCTTGCACACCAAAAAGTCTTATTAACACATGTGTAGGATCAAACTATCCTGACCCTGTCTCCTAGCAATTACTTCTATATGCAGCTAATTTGTAGCATTTTATAGGAAATGTAATTGTGACCAGATTACGTTTCCTTTGAATGTAATGAGGGTATGTTGTTAATTTATGCATTTGGCGAGTCATAATATGTTCACACTAAGGTCAATAAAATGTTCACAGACAGTATATTTTTGTTTGCCATCAAAATATTTGATCTTGTATCTCAGTATCCATTTGTAGTGACTAAAAAAATATTAACACTCACAGCATTTATTTAAGCTTAGAGAAAGATCGTGGTCTGCGCCCCACTGTGGGAATCTGCAGTAACTGCTTTGACCTGCTGAGACAATAAAGGCAATATCTGTTACAACATCCATTAGTGGTTTGAATGCGGAGTCATCCAAGGTTACCTAGGGTCATCTTTGTGTCAGGGTTTAGTCAGTCAAGTGACAGAGGAAGGCAGAGGAAGCCACAGAAAGGCTAAAGGTTAACAGCATCTCAATTTCCTTAATGGTGTTTACAGAAGAGGCAGCATGGTTTGTTGCTGAGTGATTTGCATGGTATAACTGATGCAATAATATACAGTAAGATAGAATACAGATAGAAACATAGTTTTGTATCTCAATTATTTATAGTTTTAAGTATTTTTGTTGCTTGCTGTAACATGTCTGTAGGACTTGTTCCTAAATAAATATTACTTCCTGTTCCTTTTTTAAGCTAATGTAGCTTCATCAGGGTCCCACATGTCAAGTATGTTGTGCTTCTATCGTTTTTTTTTTAATTTTTTAATTTTTTTTAATTTTTTTTTTAGCCAACACAGATGCCAGTGAGTGTGACTAAAGTATAATGTGAAACTGAGACTCAATAATAGACTTTAATGTGGTCACCATTTTCTGAGCTCTCTCAAAGAAGTAAACCTTTCCCTTAAAACAAAGTGAGTTAAAACAAAAAATGAAGTATATATGATCCCGGTCTGTTCAGCACATCATGTTGTAGTGGAAATGCCTGCTTTCAGACAGATAACGTCAAATGAAACCATGAGGAAATGGCTGGATATTTGGTTTGGGGGGGGCTTGTAGCTTCCCAAACATGACACAGGATGAGTACAGCTTAGAAAAATGTTTTCTGCACACTGGTATCTTTTTGGTCCCTAAAGACTGAGACTGCTATTTTGTGTGCAGGCCCATACTCATGATAGAAAAATGGTCAAGATGGTTCCGTCTGCTCGCTTACATGATAAATGCTGTATTTTTGGCAAATGTTTTTTAGCCTCATTTATCCAAGGTTAGTATTTTGCAGGAGCAAAATGCTTCACATCTATACAGTTACATGTTCACACTTAAAAGTTGCGCAGTACAACCTCAGGCTAGTGTGGGGGCCTCTGATCTGAGTGGCTGGAAGTTAATGCTTGTTCTTTTATTTCCCCACCCAGATTTATCCTGCTTGTCCGGTGATCAAACCGATGGCCTTTCTGTCACAATATTTGTTCCCTAACCTTTAGACCTTTAAATATCCAACACAATATGAAGTCAGTATCAGTATGCTTCTAACTGATTGCCTTGGTAAAGGAGCTTATGAGTGAAATGTTTTACCTTTACTACACTGGTGGAGCAACTCGGCCAACAGCAGGACTGTGGTTGCACTGGTCTATACCAGGTGTCACTGTGTCTGCACTGTCACTGTAGAGCAGGGTGTTGCTGTAAAAGATCACAACACATAATGCCAAGCGTTGTTTGACATGTATGACACGTACTGTATATCATTACATCTTGGATTGGCCTCTTTGTTTATGTGTTATCTTCATAAGGAGAGTGTCTGTCCTTTAGATTAGGTAGTGTGAATTAGACTAGTTCTTCTATGCAGGCTTTATCCCAGTAAACATATTGAAAGCAATCTGCTAGAACCATGGAAAATAAATCTTACTCTGTCACATTTGCAAAATCAGAACATGAAAATAATCACTGCATTTCTTACATACCATTTCTTACTCAATATAAGGTTTTTTTTAAGATTTTTTTGTCTTTACTTTGGTACTGTTTCCACAAATTGCATGGCCTACTGCTGTCACTCTGTTCTGGATACATAATGTTCAGTTGAGTGTGCAGACAGTCACTTAAATGTTCTCGTAAAATGACACAGAACAGCACCTGGGACCATCACCTGTAAGAACTGATTTATAGGGGAAATAAATCTTCATAACAAGACTGCATTTTACTCTATTAAGATTTAAGTTACCTCTGCAGACCTCTCTTTCCCTTAATCATATATGGGTCTGGTCATGTGTATGAACAAATGGTGTTTGTGTGTGTGTGTGTGGTTGAGACAGATTTATGAGAACAAGACAAAGTGAACTGTAGACTCCTGCTCAGACAGCAGACGTCACATACTTTTTTTTCTCTGTCTCTTTCTTTATCCCTGTCTTATGACCCACTAAATTCACATTTTTCCAAAAGTAGAAGCATATATAAGGGTGAATAGATGCAGAGGCTGAAAATAGTGGTATTGCAGTTTAGTACAGTACTTGGGTTTTAAAATACAGTTGTATGATTACCTCTGTGGTTCTGGAGGAGCTCTGTCAAGTCTGAAAAAATAACCCTGATTATGTCATCAGGGTTAACTTAGTTTGAGTTTGAAGATACAGATTTATTGGAGGCTGTGTTACAAACTGGGGCAGGGTGTTTGAAACATTGATGTTTACTAGGCAGGAATGATCTAATAAAAGATGTAAAAATTGTAAATTGCATCATGGGGAGCATATGATCCAGTGTTTTTGAAGCTTTACATATACTAGGGATTGAAAGTCACAATATTTCGGCCTCCACTACATCAGTTTTGACCATTCTGTTTTTTTCTTGTTTTCTTTCACACATCTCCCAACTGGAATTGCAGTAAATACTAAATTGCTCGACTGCCCCTTTAAATAAATACTTTTATAATTTGGGAAATAGGCTTATTTAAGACTCCAGTAGCCTGTTAGTGTGTAGCAAAAACACAGAACAGGGAAATCTGGCCAGGCTCTGTCTGAATTTAACAAAATCTATCTTCCAGCACCTTTAAATCTCATTAGAAGCTGGTTGGCAGATTTTGTTATATTTGGACAGTGTCAGGGTAGCTGTTTCCCCCTGTTTCCAGATTTTGTGCAAAGCTAAGCTAATGGGCTGCTGGCCGTAACATCAAATTAAATTCTCTGATCTCTGCATCTAATTCTCTAATTCGCATCTAAAAATGTTGACATTTATTTTTATTTATGACCTGACTGCTGGAGCTACTAGGAGAATAATAATGTTTTTTTCATCCAAAACAATCCCTAAACTTCTGTGTGAAACACTGAAATACTATGAACATAACACATCTTGCTGATGCATCAATAATTCAACACTTAGAAAGGAACTGTTGGTCTGAATGAAGTCTTACAGGATCCAGCTGCTCCCTCAGTCATACATTACTTCCCTTCTGCTGTTCTTGTTTACTAACATTCTCCAGTCACATGGTCTCATAATCACACAAGCACTTGGACTTCCTCTGTCTTTAAAGGTTGCCAGGATACAACATGTTAGTTACTTTGACAATAGCGTGTTGACGCAGGTCAGGACCACAGTTTTCCAGTCCAAAAAAGAAAAAAAGAAAAAACTCCCTCTGTGGTAGGGTATTTTTGGAGAATAGACCCTGAGGGCAGGAACTGACTTTTCTATTCATTCACTGTAGTGCAGTTCAGGTTAAATGGATGGTTTGTGTTCAGCGGCAGGTCAAAAAAGTTGTTGTGCCCTTCAAAATAAAACTCAGATTTTGGCCAAAGACACTGTAGCATTTGATATAGTTTATGAAGTCCTTATATTTTTGTTTAGAAATGTGCTGACCTTTGTCCCCTAAACCGACAGAAAACACAGTTATTTTGATATCAGTTTTCATCTCCCTCTCACAAGTGCTGCATTTAGCTTTTGTACAAAACCTTTCTAGCTTGAAGAAAACGTTCAAAACACCTTAAAACAAATGTCATTTGAACCGTTTTTCTACAAAGGGTGTATTTCCCCTGTTTTGCCCTCGTCCACCATCCCTTAGGATCCACTGTAAACACAGATCTTCAAGGTCTGGCTAGATACATGTTACAATAGCAGGTGTGTATGTTAGTGAGGGAGAGTAAAGGTTATCACAGCTCTGTTCTTGGTGGTTGAGCTCATCCAGCTGGTATGCAGCAAATGCCAGTGAGGGTTAAAACACACGCACAATTGGCTGCATGTAGAGCTTTTATATCATGCACTAATTTTTAGTGTGTGTTGCTACAATATATGAAGCAGGCACTGTAACACTTGAGTCAGTCTGTGTAGTTTGCAGCCAAGTTCATACAGGTACACACAGAGTCGTAGATATTAACTTAATCGCCATGACTGTATGTCTCTCTTATTGCCATTCCTTGCATTAGCAGAAGTCATTAGCCTAATGAGTGGAGGAGATGGATAAAGATGACCATTGGGTTTTCTGTGCATAATGGGTAGTGACTGTCTCCTAGTATAATATTATTACTGCAAATGACTAAACTGACTAGACAATGACTTTCCATGAGCACAGATAGGGGACACAGACGCACTTCACACTTAACTTTTCTTAAATTATTATGTCATATTTTGACATTCAAAATTTTGATTTGCTACTCTAAATTTTCCACATTTTTATCTTGCCTCTGGCATTTCCTCATTACAAATTGATGAGATTTATGACAGCGTTTCCTCAATTCCTGTTTTTATTGAGTTCTTAATTTATATCATAGTCATTTTGTTTTTGTTTGTTGTTTTTATTGTGTAAAGCACTTTGTGTTACATTGGTTCGCATGAAAACTGCTATACAAATAAAGTCTGATTGATTAGTTAATTGACTATGTTGTCAGAGTGATATTAAAACATCTTAACACCCAATTAGATTAAACCATAATATAACTTAACTGTGATTTATAGTGAAACTGAAACTTTGTTAAGAGTTGACAACAAATATAGCAACACAGTTTCCACAATAGAAGCCCCACAGCAGAAAATGCAGCCAGGGAGCCACTTGTTGGATGAGCTGAAACATTACAACTGACCTATAGTTGAACCGCATAAAGACTAGGTCTGTTCAAATAAATTGCATTTGTTGTACAACTCATCATTCTTCAGGGCATATTTAGGCTTCCATACTTGTAGGCCATTGTTGCTGCTGTGTTTTGTTGGTTTGTTTTTATTTATTGGTTAATGTTTTCACATATTGGAAACACATTGTGAAACATCCCCCCATTGTTTTTTTTTTTATAGAAATAACACATGATATTATAGTTAACATGATGATTCATCAAATTAAGAAAAGGGATATTTATGGAAACCTTTTTAAGCTAAATTTAGTTTATTTAAACATATAAGGCGCAAAACAACAAATTATTTATTTGTAATTATTTAATTTCAACAGAATTCATGATATTAGTAATATTAGAATTGATTGGAAATTAAATCTGTGACCCAACCTGTGATTGTTTTCTAATTCATTATTATTTTATTTTAATCAGTACAGCAGTTAAAACAGTACAGTGAATATTCACTTAATTGCTGACAATATTCTCATATACTAACTCTATCAGCTCTGTAGTTTTTGAAATGAAGTCATTTCTTGGAGTTTTAAGTTCATTCTTGACCTTGGTTAAAATAGTAATTTTAATGGCTGGTCTGGAGCTTTTGACTGTATCACATGAGCTTTGTCAACAGATGAAGTTGGAACAGTTGTTTTGAACAAGCCTTCATTTTATTTATTTATTTATTTTAATTTTCTGAGCACACATTTTCTCACCTTGTGGTGAGATTGTTGTATGAAACATCCAGCAATTCAACTAAACATTTAGGAAGCGTCCAATCCTACCTGTAGTTTCAATTCCAACCACCAGATGGCAGCAGAGTCCCATATTTCTAATGGTAACTCCTACCCATCTGTATAAACTACATCTGCTGCTGACTTCCAGGGTAAATTTCCAGAATTTTCAGCAGAAAAGCCAGTCCTGAACTTGTGCAGATTGTTTAATCCACATTTGTCATGCTTTTTGTTATATTTACATTACTTTCTGTGTTTTTGGTAGCTACTGATTGTATCAGGGGAAACAGCTGTTTCAACCTAACAAAGTCTGACTAATACTTGTAGTAACATGAAAACAGACAGAAAGGTAAACAAACAGAAGTTGTGTTTGGTCAGGATGAAGCAAACAAATGGCAGATCTGAGTACACAAATGATTCCATGGGAACTCTCACTCAGGATTTATCCTGCACTCCTGCGCTGTTGTCGGGAATCTCCCATGTTAAGAAAGCCTTAGCAGCTGTATAAAGGTGGGGCTTTATCCGCAGAAACCCAACACTGGCAGGGATTTTAGCTGGGGAAAATGTGTGGGCTGAATGATGACACCCCTGTATGAGTCAAATGATGGATAGTGATTACTAAGTGTAAATAATTACTAAGATTAATACCTCACAGAAACTGCACAGTGCACAGCAAGACACAACTGAGTGTTAGACCTAGTGTGCAGGCTCATGAAACATAAAACGTTTTGTCAGCTGTTAAGAGGAGAAGTTAAGTCATGAAAGATAATCAGCTGTTTACCGCCACTTCACTGCAAGAGCTGAGTAGGGTTGCTACTTCCAGAGTCTTTTGCATGACTTGAAAGCTGACTTGGCACTGTACCTTCAAAACACGAGCTATCTATCCACCTGCTCTGTGGTTGTTGTTGGTGTTAATAGCCCTACAAGGATATGGAACTGTTTTGTCTATTTTCTACAATAGTTCCTGCCTGCCTGAAAAAAATCTACTATTTCACTTTTATCAGACAAATATTAAACTGACAGGTAGCTGGAGGTTGATTCTGTTTTAAATGCAGTACATGGGGACGGTTACAGAGCCAGTGCACATGCAGAACCATGCACCCAGCATATTAAGTTAAATCATAAGTGTAAATCCTAATAACTTCTTTTTCTCCTTGGCCCTAAGTTTTAATACCCTGGGTGTCATCTATTAAAGATGGACTGTGATTGAAATGGACAAACATGCAACATGCAAGCTAAAATTCACAGAAACACTCACTTCAAACTCAACATACCGGCTTGTGGAGACATGTTATGAACATCTGGGTTGTTTACAATATATGGAGATTAAAGGATAAGACTGCCTATATTTCATAATTTTCTTATTGTCAACAAATCAATGAAAAGACCGAAACCAAGTAGGGTGTTAGTCCGTTTCTTAATACCTCTGATGTGCCTGTCCTTTATCCGAAGCCCGTTAGCTCCTTCCGAAGACGTGAATCTTTAAAAATAGGTCACAAATATAAAATTTTGTTCTTAAAAACAGCTCAATAATGTAGTTAAATAACTGAGTGCCATAGTTTTTAGCGAACATTACTCAAACAGTAGGAAATTGTGCATTTCTTGAGGACTATTTTCAGCTGCAGATAAGCCACTGAGTATTTACAGCAGCAGGGTGGGGTGTGTGAGATTGTCTCAAAATAAACTACAGTGCCATTGTTCATCACACTGAAGAATTAGTTGTGCCTTTTGTTCACAGTAAACATCATAGCAAGAGGTATCAAATAAATGTGGGCAAGGACTTTTTAAAACAAAACTAATTTAAAATGATAAAAAAATGCTAATTGATTTTGGCCTATAATTGTTTCTGAGTCTCACTGTATTCAGTTTTCAAATTCCCATGATATCAAACATTAGGTAATGTGTATGACTTACTGTGTATGTCAGTACACTGTATGTACACGTGTTGGTGCTCACGTGTTTGTAACTGCGAATGTGAGGCAGAAAAAAGAGAGAGAGACAGGGATATGGAGAGAGTGAGGGTGGGGGTGGGGGGTGGGGGTGGGGATGGGGGTGAGAGGAAATTCTCCAGCCCTGCCCTCTGATTGTGTTCAGTGCTGAAAGGGGGTCCAGCCCAGCCCTGTGGGAGTATGCACTCATTCCAAGGGACCGCGGGAAGGAAATCGCCCAGCTTCAGTCCCCCCCCCCCCCCCTATCATTTTTTCCCCTCCGATGTTGTATAGCATACCACAGACCTGGAGTCAGATAGCAACTACTGTTCCACACTCCTCATCATCTCCTCATTCTGACCGACTCCCATCCCTGCTGTCCTTTCATTTTCTTAATGATTGATGTGAGCAGTTGTTGCATCCCTGCTGTTATTCATCCTTCCCATCAACCTTTTTTTCTCCAATACCTTCTCTTCTGACATCTTTTCTCTCCTCATCCCCCAACACCCCATTGCCCCCCCTTTTCCTCCTTCACTCCACCAGGAACATTTCTGTTTATTCTCCAGAGCTCCAACTTCCTAACAAGGTAAAGCCTAACCCGAGCTCTCTGGGCTCACTGCTTTCACACCCAATATGGAAGTCCTGCTTCTTCCCATGTGGCTCAGGAGTGGTGTTTACTGGGGACTCACGTGCTGGAAACGGCACTGGACATTGTCCTGATGGATAGGCACATGGCTTTAATGCTTATCAAGCAAACAGCCATTTATGTTTGAATTTCATATCTATGAGAACATTCCCTGCAACTTATGTCACATCTAGTATGTTAAAAGTACTTTATGCAGGCCTCAGCTTACAGCCATTCTCCAGTGGTGCAAGAAGTATTTAGATGCTCTACTAACAGTGCATGCCAGTGGACCCTGGCAGTGTTATATTATTATTTACTGTGTGACTGACTTGTTACTACTGATGAATTTAAATATAAGTAGCATTTAAATGTTCTAGCTGGTAGCACTGTGCTTGATTTGACATCTCACTCTCCTTTCTCTTGATTGATTTTGTGTACCTCTCAGGGCAGGGCAACTTACCCAGTTATCATTCTTAGTGCATAGTGTTTGCCAAAATAATGTATTTCCTAATTTACACCTGACCACTGGTTTAATCACCTGTGGCAACTGGAAACACACATGTGTATAGACCCTTTGTAAAGTAACTAATAACTATAGCTAATGAGTAAATGTAGTTAAAAAAAGAAAGAAATGTAGTTAAGTAGATAGATAGACTCCAGTAAAGTAAAAGTACTTCAAAATTGTACTTAAGTACAGTACTTAAATGTAATTACTTTTATCCAAAGTGCTTTACTGTTGCATTCTCATTCACCCATTCCCACACATCAATGGCAGCCCGCTACGACATAAGGCCATGTACACCTGACCATTTCCAGCGGCAATTTTTCCATTATTTTGTGACATTTTGTAGATTAAAAGATTAAATATTCTTCTGCCAATCAAAAAAATAATGATTTGATATAAAGTAATTGCTTGTTGAAGCTCTAAATGAAAGTTAATTTGTCTCTCTATGGGTTGAGAAAACACATTTGTTCTTGGGATATTCAACAGCTGATCAGAAATGTAATATGCTGTTCCAGACTTAGAACATTATGTGCTCTATCATTTTTGTTACAGCTTGGAGCAAATCTCTGCCCCAAACTCTGTTCGGTTTGAGCATGGGAACTCTTTGTGGAAGAGATGGAAATGTGTATCTCGGTAGGATTTCACAGTGCCACCCACATTTGAAGGCCTCTAATTAAGAAGTCATACTGACTTTCAAATGTTACCCCCCAAATGTAGTCCTGCGAGTGCTTAAATAGAAACTAAATGCACCATGATGTAATTACACATTTGGCTCAAAAAAGGAAGCTTCTCACTTTTACCCTGTTTCAGCATACTGTATGCACTCCTTGTCTACCAGTTTATAAGTGGAGAAGAAGTTAATCCATGTTTCGTCTTAGGTACATCCGACAGTGAACATTCTATTTTTTGTACACCAAATGTAAGTTGTGGTATCAATAATGAAGAGTTTCATTAATAACATGTTGTTTACCTAAATACCAGTCTCCACAAAATGACTAAATGATTCTGGTGTCCCTGAATAGAGGAACAGAAAAAATAATCTCTGCTGGATAAGATTCAAGGCTTTGTAGCTGTCATCTTCACCTGTGGACACTCTTAATTAACACTTAACCTTTGACCTGAACCCTAAGGGTCAAGGTTTTAAAAAGCTATGTTAGAGAAAGTATAAATTACAATGATCAAACAAAGTGTCAAGAAAGGACTATAGATACCACATTTAAAATGTGAAGAATAATTTACAAACAAAGTCTATGACAAACTTTAGCCCTAAACTAGTCAAGCCAATGAGTCCAGTCAGCCCAATGTCAGGGTTTTGGACAGGAAGTCAGCGAGTTGCATTATCGTCACATCAGTACGCACAGAGAGTGATCGACGATATCTGTTTGCCAGCGATGCAGGCCGCCAGCAGGACGGTTCAATCAGCCCCTGAGATTAGCGGATCACGTCATTCATCAGAGTCAGTCAACTGATGCAAAGCGTTCATACCACGTAGCAAGTCATAACAGCAAGACAGTTACCAGAAAGTTTGATCGCCGTTGTACCACTCATCGACGGGTGAACACCCGTCAGCCAACAGCAGCGTTTTGAACCGCAAGTTGTGACGGAATGAAAAACAGTAACATTGGTGTTTTCTCCATCAATAGCTGTGGTGCCGTTAACCCACAGACCATCTGTATTTCTGAAGAAAATCAAGACGCCGAAAGGCACACAGCGAGCGACCGCATCATTTCCACGAAGAAGCGCGCATATCTGTTAAAGAATTTGTTCGACCTCGCATCAAACCGTCAATCAAACACATCTGCAGCATTACAGAGCACTTCATCAGGCATTTGCATTATTTACCGGTACGTTTTCTTAAAGCGGTAACGACACACAGTATTTATCAGCTTCGTTCATTACCTGCGCCATCAGCCTGAACTCAGAAGTAATCAATAGCAAGTTATTGTCTGCCTAAAGGCGCTCAACAGCACGAACGATCGACACTACCGAGCCGTGCCGTCCAACCATCAGATAAACCGCTGTTCGATGTATTGCGAGGCATACGAAATGCATTAAACGAACATGGGTATCACCGTTGCCAGTCGGCAGCAAAACATCATTTCATATGAAGTCTCAACGCAAACAACGACATCCGAGCCAGCCAACGTCATGCCCAACAGTTCACATTATCGTACCAACAGAGCGAATTTCATGCGAAACATTATTACGGCGTCAGCCCGGCAATAAACCTCTGATGCTGTCGAGAAGTTCACCCGGAATAGTCATCATTCCAGCCGTTTTACCAGCGAGCCGGAGCGAACTTTGACACCGCAGTCTGGCGAAGGCCAGTCGTCTTCGGTACCATTCAGCGTGCAGTACACCAGCAGTGGTTAACCGATGTCGTTGAAATCATTGGCGAGAAAAATACCAGACGAAAAGGCCTTAAAGTTCGAATTCGAATTCCGGACCCGAAATGCGGGTCAAAAGTTAACAGACTCAATTGAAGATGAAAGCCGTCGTGGTTCACGCATGATGCTTTTTAGCTCACATCGTCACTGGAGGCGGCAGCTCGATGGTCCGCCACTTGCCGATTACCGAAATATCAGTCAGGTCAGATGAACCGTCACGGTTTGCAGATTACGGTGCCCAGAGATGAATCATCGATCAGCGATTCCCCTCGGTTTTCCTTCTGCAACATCACGAGAAGACCGTGAGCCTTCAAAGACAACTGCTGCCATTCACAAGAAAGACCGAACACACCCACCGGTCTTCAACAAAACCATACTAAATACACAGCTTCAACGTTACGGAAGCACCAGAAATTAACGACGCACGGACGCACACCGGATCAACGGCTCCCGGATCACGCTCATTCGAAGAAAACCCACAAAGCCTTGTCTTTGTCCCGTCACGCAGAAAGGTGTGCTCAACGAGCATAATATATCAAAGATATTCAGCCAGCCGCATTCACGTCACGCTTCGTGCCAGCACAATGCGGCCTGCAGATAAAGTTCATGTCACGTCTTCTGGCTTGTGAAGACAAATATGTCAGTTTACCCAGCCATCTACTTTGCTCCGAAACAGTCACAGCCATGGGACCGATGTCAGCCTCCCACGTTCGAACATACACATCACTTCGTTAACGACGACCAGTGCAACGCTTCGAACAAATGATGAACCGATCCATTTGCAACGTCCCGCACCAGCAGCCATGTCTGTAAATTGGGCCTCAATGAAAACAACACGCCAGCACAACGCATGGCAGCAGTGAACATTTCAGCCTGCCCAGTGGACCACGGTGCTACGATTCCACCGTGAAAGAGCCGAATACGCGTTGCTGGCACCGTGTCCTTCTCCAGCCTCGCGCCGGCACACACATGCAGCCAGCCCTGAGTGCTCACGCTCATCCGCATCTCGCATCTGCTATCCCGTGCCAGCCTTCAGCGCAACCACCCTGGTGAGCATAACAGTAACAGAAGGCTTTCGTGTCGCGATGCGGAGTGCCAGAGCGGTTCGCATGGTTATTGGATGTCAGTTAAGAAACATGCTCCTTAATAGTTGTGTTATTTGCTTTCATCTATATTTATCATTTATTATGTTTTGATGCTTTATTTATACGAAGGACAGTTCACTGTATTTTTTCATTTTTGTCTTTTACCTTCATATTTAGTTTTTTTTTCTTTTCTTCTGTCTGTTCCATACATGTCTCCAGTCCAAATTCACTCAATAAATCTGTGATTTCCTGCCAACCTTTACCCTGAGAATAACAGATAATATATTCACAAGAAACAGACAGAAGAAAAGAAAAAACTAAATGTGAGAGGCAAAAGGGACAAGGTAAAGAAAATACAGTGACTCCGGGGAATAATCCTTCAGTATAGAGAAAAGCATCAAAACCAGTAAATCAGTCAATATAGATAGAGAAGCAAACAAACACAAACTGATAGCATGGGCACTTGGACTGTGCTCCCATCGTCTTCGTTTTGATAATATCCCAACAACTCCATACGATACCAGCACTTCCGCACCCACCATCACGCCAGAAAGTTTCTGTTACTGGCGGCGCTCTCAATTCGAATTGCACACTGGAAAGTTCTGTTGATGTGCCAATGCAAAGATCTGATAAACATGAAAGCACCAGGCAGCTGTATAATATACAGCAGAGTGGCTGAGAAAGCTATACCAACAACGCATGGCCCCATGCTCTTTTCCACAGTGGAATCATGCTACCATGCATGGCAATAATTCCACTACTTGGAGTAGAGCTAGAATGTTCTTTTTTCTGCCATGATTTATCTCTGCTGTCTTATTTTCCTACATTAAATTTGAAATTTATAGACATAAGCAAAGCAGAGATTTTAGTGCAGGTTGTTTACCCAAATAATGGATCAGTTCATCATTTATTCAAGCATTGCACTGGTCACGTCATTAGTAAGTGTTATTAACATATTCAGACGTGGGAGGCTGACATCAGTTACATAACGTGACTGTGGCTGGAGTGTGTCAGTAGATAACAGGAAGTAGGCGGCATGTGAACATTGTCTTGCAAGCCAGAGACGTCTGACATGGACTTTTGTCTGCAGGAAATGGGCCCTTGTTTAATGCTGTTAGCACAAGCATGTATGGAATGCAACAACACAATTATCCTTTATTATATTATACTCATTTGAATACTCCCGATAGCATCAACACACACTCTGGCCAGGCCTCCTCTCCACGCATGGCAGGACAAAGACAAAGGCTTTGTGTAGGTTTTCTTCAAAATTCAAACATGATCCAGGAGCCATTGATTACATTGTGTCCATTGCGTCCATTAGTTTTATAGATTGCTTCCATGCTTGATTTAAAATATATATATTTAAGTATGGTTTTGTGTTAAAGAGACCAGTGGTGTGTTCTGGTCTTTTCTTGTGATCGCTTGAAAATACTCTTAGTTGTCACTGAAAATCACAGATATTAACCTCATGGTGTTACTAGAGGAAAAGCCAGGGAATCACTGAAGTCAGAGTAATTCATCCTCTGGGCACCGTGAATGTCTCTACCAAATATCGTGGCAGTTCATCTGATAGCTGTTGAGATATTTCAATATCGGCTAAATTGGCGGACCATCTGAAAAACACTGCCACCCCTCAAGTGATGATGCTAGGCTAAAAATCATGAGTAAGATACAGTAACTCATGCTTCAATTGAAAAGTCTGTTAGCACCTTATTACACATTTCAGATTTCAGATTTCAGATTTCAGACTTTAAAGATTACCCCTTTTTTGTCTAGAGTATTTTTCTCACTGTGGTTTCCCACTGCTTGACCTGTGGTTAGCCCACTGCTAAGTGCTCACCTGCACCCTGCCTTTAGATAAATATTCCCTGTGGTTTCTGAGAGATCCTGGCTGTGACTGCCTTACCAGACTGCAGTGGTGCAAAGTTCCACTCCAGCATCAGCAAGTTAAAGAAGCAGCTACTTAGGATGAGGGAGAATGTGAGCTATTCCGACGTGGGCAGACTACCCTCTCGATCTGACCTTTACATCAGAGGTTTTATTACACTAGCGACATTGGCTATCTTGCCATTAATAATGTTTCTAACATAAATTCACTCTATTTAGTACAAATAAGTATGAATTTTATTAGGCATGACATTTAGCTAAATGTCAGATGTCATTGCTGTTTTGACGTTGGGAGACTTCTTCATAAAGTGGCTCTTTGTGTTAGGTTTTGCCCTTGCATTTGCTGGCACAGTGTCCCCAAAATGATTCATTTGAAAAATACATTTCCATTTATGCCTCACAATGCATCAGACTTAATAAGTTTATCTAATGGTTGGACCTTTTAATGAAAGTAGTGTGTCCAGTCAAAGTAATGTTCATTGTATTTATTTAAAAGGCACCTTTAGACAGATAATAACACTGTGGCCAAAACAACTCTGGGGTTCAAGGTACAATTAGAAGACAAATGATGAACCCAGAAGTACAGTTGGAAGGCTATTAAATACTATGTATCAGTTACTGACCACTTTAGAAACGTACAGTAAATTAGTACAAAGTACACAGTAAATTTCTCCTGTGTAGTAATACTCACAAGTGTAACAGTTGAGTGTGGTTTTGGTAATGATGCAAAAGTGGATCAAGACCAAATTCTTTGCTGGACTATCTTGCTTGCCCCACACTGTGATCTTATTAAAATGAATGCGGGGTCATGTACTGAATTAGCATGTACCATATGTACCTTTTCAACAATCTTGGTCCCTGAGCAGCTCCTTTAGAAATACAAATGGTCTAATACCTTGATTAGCAGCCTAGCTGTTGATAGAGAAAAAAGCCTGTCTTCTTGTTTTTTTCATTCCATCCTATGACTTTGCAGTTCTAAAACTGCTTCTGTAATGTTGGCTGGCCCAGGGTGTTGTTCACCCGTCAGTTGGGAGTGAATTTTAACAGCAATTAAACTATAGTATCTGTCTTATATTATGGCTTACTACATTGGTATATGAGACCTTTGCATGGTTGAAGCTGAGCTCTGACGGGAATGACGTGAGGTCACTAATCCTCTGTACTAATAAGAACGATTAAGTTGTCCCACCCCCACTGGCACAGCAAAAGTAACAGCAGAGCAAAGAAGATGTCAATCAGTCACTCTCTGTGCATGCCCACACAGTCTTGAGAAGAGGTCCAATCAGCCGAAATAAGTGAAAACACCTGTGTGGGTGGACCATGTGGTCTGAAAGAGTCTCTGTAAACACAAACAGCTGAAGTCTATATATGTGGACAAGATAAAATAACACATAGGTAATTATATATTCATATTGGTTGTTACTCTTACCCCCTCCTGTAGCAAGTAACAGACAGTAAAATGGCCTAAAAATGCAACATCATGTTTTCATTTAGAATCATCATAAACCAGAATATTTACATGTTCATACATGTAAACAAGATATTACTAAAACTTTTCCATAACTTGGATACTGGATATAGTGTGCATATAAACACACTCAGTGATTCCTGATTACAGGTGGACCAGGTCTCAAGAGCTTGCAGAGCACTGACCAGGCTTGAGGAGTCAGGGCAGTGAGAGAGACACCTGAAGGAGCAGGGCCCCTGAGAGAAGTACAGCATGTCGTTGTCCATGAGTGACATTGATGGTGGAGTAGGACAAGAGCTTGGGGAATGGGAGGGTTTAAATAACTTGTAATGGAGGAGATCTGAGCCAGACAGAGATACTGTATCCTTTCAACTCCAGACACTTCACTTTGCCAGACGTAAATTCTTGCAAACAGATATGCATTCCACTGAGATGTGATCATTCAAGTTGGTTGTTGATACGAAAGGCAACTGTGACAGACAACACTCACTGAGAAACATTTTGTTACCATGAAATGTAAAAAGATTCTTTCTTTGACCTCACTTTTGCCACTAATGGGAGTTAGTTATTTCCATCAGGTCTCAAGCATAACTCCACCCTTGTGGAATTTGTATTTAACATCTCACAAGCATGTGAGGCACAGTTTAATGGGTGAACAGCCACTGTATCGGAGAATGTCTTAAACTGAGGCACTGCCCCCTCTCATATCAGCGTATCAGCTGCTTCTACTGCTAGGGATTAAAACTACACATCTAATCTCATTTCTCTATGGTCATTTCCTGTTTAGAGTTAACATTCCTGTATTTCAGATGGGGAAACAGCCATAAAAGAGGCTAAGAGACTTTAAGGACCCATAGTAACTCATACATCCGCAACTTTGTGAATCTAATCAGCCATTCTCACACCACAGTGGCAGCCATCCGGTGGTGCTTGTTGTTTGGTTAGTGTCCACTACTGGTGGATAGTTAGATAGGCAAGACACTAGTGCATAAATTTGGTTTTAAAATTGATTTCAGGCATTGAAGCAATTGTACACTTCTGGGAAGTTTCATTTGCAAAACCAGTTTAATCCTGGTGTCATAGCATTTCATAGTTGTTAAAAACATTATGTCAACAAGGCTTTGATATATTTCTGTGTGTGTACATCCTAGCTTTTGCACCTGTTCATCTGATGCTTTTTCCGTGTCTGCAATTTGTACTACAAATGCATATTTTGAAATACAGTGTTCAGTTGATTTACTAGAAGACTAGATGCTAGCTCTTTGGCCAATTTTAGCCCAATAACTTTCTGTTCAAGACAACTAGATTTTTACTTGATTTTGGTGGGCAGACATGGAATGTGTTTCTTTGAACAGTAACACAAAACAGATCTCAACAGTGCAGGCTTGTGTTCTTGCAATTACACAATTAGTCTTGGATAAGGTGAGTGGTAGAGCAGTTGCAGAGATGAAGGGTGCTTTTAAAGGTCAAAAGTTGTTGTTGTGATAACCCCTGGTCCTAATCTTTCAGAGCTAAAAAAGACACAGTCCTGTTTAGTAATTAAACAAGAATGAAGGATACAAACAAGTCAAAAGCCCCTTGGAATCATAAAGATTTCCTGTTCTATTGTTCATTGTTTGCCAGTAAACTACAAATGAGATAGGGGTGTAGAGGGCTAACTGGTGAAAATTAAGTTTGTAGGGATTTTTTCCCATGTGCGCCATCAGAAAAATGATGGCAACCCAGGCTCAAAGGGACAGAATACAGACTTGCTCAGGAAGGAAACATCAGTGGTGACATCCTGTTTGTAGTCATCAAGTGGCCATCTTTTTTCTGGAAGCACTTCATTTGAATCTTCTTTTAGAGGTCATTATCATTATACTCTTCCTGTTTATCAGCCTCAGTGCTCTCTCTCCAACCTCATGGAATGATTACGGAAACTATTGGATGGTAATCGGATTATCCCAGGCACTTGACAGATCATGAGTTCTGTTGGAGCAATCCCACCACTGGCTAACCACACCTAATGAGTTAAACAAGATCTTAGAATTCTTGTTGGAGAGATGAACATTCAGCTTTTCAGTCTGTTCATTGCAGTACTAATAGTCAGTCATTACCTCGTTCTTTACACATAATACCATTGCCGAGTGCTGTAGTCAGTATTATAGTGGGATTGCTTAACCAGTGCCAGTGCTAGTCCATGTCTTTTCTGATGAAAATGCTGCATACTGTTTGCTAAGTACATTATAAGTCTTATTCACAGCGGTATTAATATATTTTTGGTCACCTGGGGGCAGTGGAACAAGCTGCTGTAAACACAACATTGACAGGCTCAACTTATAATCACCTTATAAGTTGTTATGGCTATTATGTTAGACTATTTTTACAACAAGCTGATTCAGTGCAGCTAACAGATTTTTAACTGTGAAATGCTGCATGGTGTTTACTAGTTACTTGCTAATTTTTAAAACCAGCTGTAAAACTGAGTCAATGAGCTGAAAGACGCTAAAAACGCTCTTTAAACTGAGGGGAAATGCAGAGTTCTGTGATAATTTGGATGATAATTCTTTGTGGGTTTGAGTATGACCCCTCTCGCTTTACACATGGTCATTTTTCTCATATGCAGCTTTAAATCTGATGAAGCCTTTCCTGGTCATACATTAGTAATGTCAGAAATGCAGCATTGGCATGTTTAAGCAAGTTGTGTGCACTTTCACTTATGAAGCCATTAAAATTAATGTGTGAATGTTACATTGCATTTTAATGTTCTTATATTAACTCAACTGCAAACAACCAACAATATAACTCACCAGTTCTCTTTTCTGTTTTCAGGTGTCTTCATCTTGTGTTCCAGCAACAAACTATGAGCTAGTAAGTAACATTTTTATTTATTTATTTATTTGTTTGTTTTTTTAAAGAAATTGCTTCCATGTTGTACGAGCTCAGCAGGCATTATTGGGTACTTCCTGATGGAGAATTATTGCAAACAGGGTTGGAAAGTAACAGCCTCTATCAGCTACACTAACAAGGCAGTTACTATTGTAGATAATGAACCATTATCTGGAGGCCCCTTGAGACAAACTGGTGATTTGGGGCTATATAAATAAACTTACTTTATTTGATTTATCCATTGTCTGGCTGCTATTTTCTCTGTTTGTTTTTAAAAAGGTGTATTGAAATTCTGATCTTTTGGCTGCTGAGACATGAAAACAAAAATAATCTAGATAAGAAAAGTAAATAAAATTCTGTGTCCTTGAATCTTCTGTATCATTATGATGTATTTTGGTCTTTAAAATAACACTGAACTAAGTGGGATGCAGTCTGAGTAAGAAGTGATTTTGCAAGGGCAATAAAAATCACGCTTGCTTTGTTGCCTTATTTGGTATTGGCCTTAGAAGCTGTGTCAGACTTGGATATGGTTTTCTCGCTCTCTTTCTTGCATGTTGTGTGTTTAAATGGTTTTGGGTGCTTGACAAACCATAGAAAATATCCCCTGCACTTTTCTACACACAAAGAGAAAAATATTTAACAAAATGTCTTGTATTTCTTTCATAAAAGCTGCAGTAATCAAGTAAGAACATGTTATTATCCTCTACAGATGCTTTCGCACTAAATGTTTTCTACATGAAGACATCTGTTTAAGATATGCAGCAGTATGGGCCAAGCTTTCTGGGCATTGTTAATGACTTGCTCTTGACCTGAGTTCTTTGGTTTCTGAAATGAGTGCAAGAATTTACCACAAACTTCCCCTCCCACATTACCTGCTGGCCTCCATATGACATCAACAGTCACTTTACTAACTTATCCTGCAGTCTTTCAGGTGACCTGTGATCATTAGTTCTGGTGTCATTCAACTTCAGATTACTACTATAAGATTCTTAGTACACTTGGATATGAATGCAGAATTAACAATACTGCCTGGGACCCTCATAATGGAATAGAATGTGTTTGTCAGTTCGCTTGGCTTAATTGACTTTGTTGTCAGTCAGTGAAAACACTGTATACAATATATTTATGTTCTTTCTGGTCCATTATCTGTTTTAATAGGAAAAAAGGCACGGGGATAGAACCAGAAGAGCATGTCCCTCCGTTATATCTTCTCTCTCCTGCCAACAGGAGTCTCCCCAGAGGCTTTTGTACCTAAAGGTGCTGATTGTTCTCATAAATGCTGATGAGCTGAGGTGTAAACTATTTGTTGGTGTATTTTTACTGTACCGCTGAGAAGAGTGCAGAAAAAAAAATACTGTCAAAGCTGTGTGGACAATGGAACGATGGCTCTCAAAACCAACAATGGGTTTTTTAGTAGCCTGAAAATACAGCTAGATGGATCATGTGGCCATTGAAGGAGTATAGGAAGTAGATATGTACTGAACAGCTTGCTTTTATGCATGAGTGTTGAGTATTGCTGAAAGCCTTTCTATATTCAGTTTATATAAAAATAGTTATTACATACATGAGTAAATCATTCCACTTGTGTGTACAGTATGTGTCATCCTTCTGGTGAAAGACAGGAACTGGATGATGCTGTTTGAGTGTTTGTGCATAGACGTGCGAGCATGCATGCCAACGAGCTTTCCCAACCGCAGCACTCCGGCCTGAGGTGTGTGTCAGCTCTCCTCAGCCCCATGTTTGGTGAATTCCTTCACTCACAGCCAGAGACCAAAATGAGTTACTGCTCCACTCAGGTGCAGACTGATTGCAACATCAACCATATATTAACTTAGCTGGAGAAAAACGTTGGGGAAAAAAAATCTAACTTTTGGGAATCCAGACATTCCAGTGAGATGGACGAGCTACAAGAAATACAAATTTATTACCGGGTGCTAATGTTCCTTCTGAATGGAATTAAAATCAGATATTTTCATGAAGCTGTTTCTCAGCCACATTCGTAGTGTGCCTTTTAGGTTATAAGGACATTTTTAAACCTTAAAGGTATATTTCTACATTTTTTGACTATCATAAGTAGGATTTAATTTTCATTGGTTTGTGTTGTGTTTGGAAGCAACAGGGGATGGCATGGTTATTAAAACCAAAATAAAGCACTTGTTTCAAATGACATAAAACAGACTAGCACTTAAATATATTGCAGACTGCACAACTTAACTTTCGAAATATCAGAATTGCTGTACCTCTGACACTACAAAACATTTATGGTCCCCAGCTGTTGTCCCATTGACGTGGGAGTGCATACCATGCACAACTGATTTTAGTGTGCAAGATTTTCCTTGTTGCAGAGATCTGCAACTGGAGTGAATGATTGCAATATTTAACTGAACATGCAAGATATTTTTGTGAAAATAGCTACAATGTATAAAAGTTGCACATCAAATTAGACATCAGTCTCTCCTCTTTTCACACAGTAATGCTTAAAAAGGTCATTATCCACTGCCTTCCCTGTTGCACTCTCTCTGACTTGTCTCCATGTTGCTCCACCTGTAAGTGCATCTTGTTTTTGGCTTTCATAGAATCACATATAGTTGACTTAACAGTCTCCCACCAAGTGCTGTTTTGTAGGTGCTGGCCAATTTGTCATGGAATTGTAGATGAAATTGTGTTGTAATTTCCATTTTTCTAAACATGTGAAGTACTTCTCATCATGTTGGCTTCAAAGATGAGACTGAAACCTGGGAGGAGACAGTATTTGACAAAAAACAGGAACACCACACAGTCCATTTAGTCATGGGAGGGATTCTGGAGCTTTCAGTCATATCAAACCAGCTTCCAAAGAAGCTCTTGCTCATGATGAGCAAGCTTGGACTCCTTGCTATCTAAAAGTTTGTTTGGAACAGGCAACAGGCGATTGAGCCTTAATGGAATGGTTGTTACGATAATAGAGTTAACAGATTTGAAATGAACTGTATGAATGCAGCTATTACCATAGCATTTATTTTTATTCTAGTCTGCTTTCAAACTGTGGATTTATGTACTTTTTTGGAGCCACCATGTTGGAAGCTGATAGAAATAGTACAGTAAAACTGTGTAAAATTCAACTGCATGAGCATGTTAATGTAATATAATTATGAAATTATTGGGCTCTTAGTCCTGATTGAAGTATAGTAGCCCAGTGGTTACTAACTATGGAGTGTATAGAGTGACTTTGGAATGAAATAGTTCACTGTGTGCAAAGCAATGCCAACTCTCAGTCCATTTATTGTAATTGATGATGTGTGGTTGGAAGATCCCATCCTGCAGTGATGATGACAGAAGTTATTACCCCCAACCAGATCCCTACTCTTGGATGTGCATGGTGTGCTGTAAAGAGTGCAGGGAGCATAGCTCAGATGTGCCATCATATTGAGTCAGCGCTGCCAGGAATAGGTTTTATTTTGCACAAACACAAAGGCAGGATGAGGGAATGGAGGGAAAGGTATTAGGGATTCTGGTGAGGTAGACTGCACATCTGACATGTGCCCCCCAGAAACATACAAAAAGAATGCATGCACTCACAAGCAAAGATATTCACACACACACATAGAAAACCGTAAACCACTAACACTTACGTCATATAGCTTCTTTTTTATAGGTCTTGTGTAGAGGAGGAACAGGGCCAGGACATTGCTGAGTAATGAGTAACTGCAGGGCAATGATGGTCTAGATGTGGTCCAATTAGCGCTGTGTTTAGAACCACACATTTCCCTGATGTGCCCTGTATTACTCTGTGTATACCAGAACCAACCAATCATCCGATCACGATATACAGTATGATCGCAGTTCCCTGGGAATGTGTTAACCAGCTGGAGCAATGCAAAGAAAAGCATTACCCTACTACCAAACTCCTACTCCTTTTATGACATCATTACTTAACATGAAATCTACCACTACTTTCTGATGCAGACAAACCACTGCGCATTTTAAGACATCTTAAAACTCCCATGCTTCTTTGAATTTTTCTCGATCATATAAGTTTATATTCTGTGTTTGTGAACTTTGTGTCCTTCTTTTTATGCAATGTCAAAACTGACAAAGTGCTACAGTTGTTATTGTAGTTGTTATTGAAATACATTTATATATTTATATTTATAAAAGTGAAGTTTATCTGTCACCACTCAGAGTTTTCTACCTTAATCAGAAAACTTCAATTCCAACAGGCACTTATATGGATAAAAACAGCTGCATTTCTAGTTTATGTTGAATTACATAAATAGTGCGACTTAAATCCGTAGTTTTATGTGAAGTCATCCCACCAAGTTAAGATGTTGGGTAGTTATGAGGCAAACAATTCCAGTTCCATTCACTATGACCCCATTATCATAATGACCTCCTGTCTGCATGCTGCTTCTACCCCACTCTCTCCGTGTCCCTACCAGTGTTAGAAAGTACAGTATGAAGAAACATCAGTTCAGACTGTGGTCACCTCAGCCCATTTAGTTATGTTGGTGGCCTCTCCAAACACAGTAACTGCTGGTTTTTCAGATGCCAACATTTCCTCTGTCCATCAACCTTGCATTTTGGTTTGGTTTCATTTTGGTTAGTTGTTTCAATTGTTTCTCCTAGCGGAATGGGTGCAATGGTTTGTTCGGAAGAGGGTTGCACTTTTCATACTTTCAAAAGAGGGTCCGTGATCCACCCATAGACATAAAGATTGAGACAGAGACAGAAAACAACATTTGTCTGCCTAGTGCTGCATCAATGTTGTCCTCAGATCCTCGACCTTTAGACGCTAAGGCAAATGTGACTGTGGTATGACATTTGTTATAGCCAACTTCAATAGATGCCTTGTTGGGTGATAGCTGTAGCAAGAGGAAATCACACAGTAGCTTTTGTCATTGTATTGCACTGCTATCCTCACCTAAAATATTATTTATTTTAACCTGTCCCTACTGGAACATTCAATAAACATCAGATGGATTGCCATGAAATGTTCTACTTACATGTATATCCCCAGAGGATGAATCAGTAATGACTTTCATGAACCTGATACCGCGTAGGCTGGCCTGTGTCTTGATTAGCTACAATTTTATTTATTATTTATTTATTTCAACTATTGGATGATTGCTTAAAGGACATTTATGTCTCATGTTGACGAATTGTATTAGTATTATGGATCCTGTGACGCTTTATCCACACCATCATCAGGTCAGAATTCAATTTGTCCATCATTTTGCTCTAGGGCTTATGATCATTTAGATAACTGAAATCTCGACATCATGTCTCTGTTCCACTGGGCCTCCGTAGGAACTCAATATAGTCTCTTGAGCCATTTCTGAGAGTCGTTTCCTGAGGTTTTCTTTTTCCACAGAACGTAAGACAACCATCTACTCAGCCTGAGTTTTAGCGTTATTAGTGTGGCTACAAATGTCCATATGATTTTTAGAATTTAAGTTAAGTTATGATTTGATCATTTGTTTCCATTAGGTGTAGCATGTGTGTGTGATGGGAATTTCCACACATACACACACCCTTGGCGAAAATACTGCAGATGCCTTTAGAGACCTCTCCTCTGCAAACGCTGGCTTACATAAGGAGAGTGGCTATCCATACTGGGAGCAGGGACAGCAGGTGAGAAACACAGAGAAGTCAGGAGGAATGAATGACGCCAGGGTTTCCCACAGCAGGGACTGTCCACCCCTCTCTCCTCTGGTCCTTTGGGATCCCTGGAATTTTAGAAGCCCCCCTTCCCCAAGGGGATGGGAATGGGAATAAGCATACACAACTCAAACACTAACCTTGGATACACACAGCCTCTCCTTCCTCAGCGCTATGTTTACATCTCTGGGACATGGCTATGTGAAAGCTGCAGATGGAGGACCACAGAGCATGAGAGAGGAACAGCTGTGTGTTGTGTGTGTGTGTTTGTGCTTGTGTGTTATTGAGACTAATGAAGTGGTAAGGCTGGGCCATAAATGATTATCGTTTTCAAGCCCTTGAAAGTGTTGTATTATTCTGAAGATGATCTTCTAGTCTTCTTTTACACGTCTGAAAAGTTTTTTTTTCACATCTAATGTATAACAGTTGAGAACAGCTCATTGCTTTGAGCATCAGTTTGATTACTGTACATGTGATTTAGATAATCTTGCCAAGCAGCATAGATATATGTTGCAGCAAACGTTATGCTTCAGAGTAAATATAAATCAATATAAAAGAAATAAAACAATTTTTATTAATACATTAACATTTGCTTGGTGCTCAAATAGTGCATGACTGTGTAATCATGTTGTTAGTGAGTCGACCGTGAAAGTTACACCAGGGATTGAGAGGAATTTCATTTGTTCGCTATTTTCAAGCATACTTACCATTGTGGCTTGGGCACATTTTAAGGAGGTTTTAGCCTCTAGTGAGGAGCAGGATTGCCTTTAGGTAGCCAATTAGAGGGAAACATTTGTTAAGGTTTCAAGCAAAACAGTCAGATTTTTACTGCAGGAGGAGAAACAAACTTCATTCACAGTTTTTAGCACAAAGCACAAAACTCATTGGGTTCTGTCATTGAAAGAATGAGCATTACTTATATATTGGGAAACTTACTTCAACCTCCTCAAAGCAATAAATGGTTCTAAGGTTTCAGTGAGTTGTTGGACTGTCTAAATGAATTTCTCCTGTGAAAGATTGGAAGATCTGTGCGTGAGCCCCTCATTGTATGACCAGGTAGAGGCCTGCAGTTTGTGTTTATCTTCACCAGAAGGTCTGTGTTTGTGCCTGTATATGGTGCAGCATTTGGAGTTCTTGTGTTTTTGGAACTGTCGAAATTGTAGGAATGCTTGCCCCTTTTCACCAGTCACTGCAATTCAGTTTCAGAACAAGTTAAAATCAAGCATTGGCATCAGCAAACTTCCTTGTAACTACAGTGGGTCTGGCTTTGCTTGCCCTCCTGCTTGCCACAGTTTAAATAGCCTGTCTGTAGCCCCACCAAGACATAATCTAAGACAATCCTGTCTATTTGACTTCAATTTCCACTTGATCTGGTACGAGGACAACTCTTTGCCTTACAGAGATTGCCTCTCACATCATACGAGATGTATTTACTCTACTAAGCTGTTTTTTTTTTTTAACTTTGCTTTAGTTCACTAGTAGTGTGATTAAAAATGCAATGTTTCCTCATCAAACAACCTCATCAAGAGGAGCCAGTGAAGCTATGTTTTGCTCTGACCAATTCGATTAATGAGGCTTATTTGCAAATGTTTTAGCACAGAAAACTACAGCTACAAATCAAGTCATTTTGGGCTGAAACTCATCCTGGGATAGTGAGCAGCGCTCTTGACACTGGTGGTTTGCCAGCCTGTCTGGTCTAATGGATGATGATGGATAACAGTCCCCGCCTGTGTACATGTGACCCAAACACCACAGGGGAGTGAACAAGTCCACATGCCCTTTGACTCCCTCCTCGAGCTGGTCTGAGGGGGAGGCCAGGCGTAGTGGAGCCAAACACAGTCAATCACCTTCAGCCACACTTCCCTTTGTTAGGGCCTCTCAGCTTTGCTTTGTTAGGGTGCCATGTGAAACCATCCTCATAGAGTAACACATAGCATCATATAAAGACCCCATAACAAAGTGCATTACACCCTTTGTAGCATGTAAATGGCCTTAAAATACAAGTGGAGCAAGTGGAGCATTAATTACAATTTGCCTCTCCCTGGGTTTATTTTCAGAGGGATGGATACAATTTCAGATTACATGCAACTGGCTGTTATATTGTATTACATCACAGAACTGGAGCAAGTTGGTTCATACATGAGTTTACCTTCAGGCTCATTGCAGCCATATTTTCTGCTAAGTGAGGAACATGTCAGCATAACTTTCACAACTCCTAAATAAAACATCAAAACCTTTGAAAAGCTAGTTACTTCATTCAGCAATCTGCCAAATTTTCTGTAATTCAAATTCAGCATTAACGAGACTGAACCTGTGTGCTGACTTGTATCAGAGAGCAGCCTGGTGCTTGGACAACTTTGCTTCAGTAACAGTAAGTCACAGATCACTATTCTGTGATACTGTATCAGCTAGATCTACAATCACTGGAACTATTGGTGACATTTTGGACTTTATATTATATGGAAGTCTTGATGAAAGTCTTGAAAGTAAACAAATTTATTGATGCTGAGGTACCAACTACTATGGACTGTTGTTGAACAAATAGCATGACTTGTTGTCTTTTTCGCTATATGTGCCCCGTATTTACCCCAGTAAATGTACCTCAGTATTTTTCTTTGTGTTTTGCAGGGCTCAACAAAATCCTCAAAGAGCATGGAATCACGGCGCAGACCATCGAGGTAGGAGCCCCTCTCTTCTCTTCTCTTCTCTTCTCTTCTCTTCTCTTCTCTTCTCTTCTCTTCTCTTCTCTTCTCTTCTCTTCTCCCCTGCAAGTTTCCCATAAAAGGCTTCATTTAGCCCTCTGTTTTCCCCAAAAGTTCAGAAAGATAATGAAGGAGGTGAAACAAATATTAAGCAAATCCTCCATCACATTCAGTCTGAGATATAAAGCATTCGGAATGAAATGTTTCGATGTAATAGGATATTTGCTTTTTTTTTTTTTTTTTTTAGCAAAACAACATGCCCCGCCATTGAACTGAAACTCACACTGTTTTGTTGGACAAAAAGATATTTGGTGTCAACCCCTCTCACCTCAGTCCCTTGGGGAGTCACAGATGTTGTGAGTTGTGTAATTAATGTGTAAAACTTGACCCCATAGCAGTTCATGTTGAAGTGCTATGCTAAGCTTGAGTGACAGTTTGATTCCCTCACAGTAAACCCAAAGAGTTGATACATGGTTATAAAAACATTTCAACCTCAGAAACATCATCACTTTTCACAGAATATACAGAGTATGTTCGAGTTCATTTGCTGAGTGGATTACAGTCAGTTTCCATCCATATAATGGAAAAATCCAAATATTTTAAAAACTGCACAACTGCATAGTTATATGACAGTTGTCTGTTATGTAATACTCTGGCTGAATGAAAGTGTCCAATAGTAGTAGATCCAGACATGCTTTTTTACATAAAGACACTTTGTATCTGCATGGAGGGTTGTGTAGCACAATGCTACACTGCTGATCCACTACTCTAAAAAGTGAAAGTTAAATCAGGAAGTAAACATTAAATATCAAATGAATACACCACAATTAACAAATAGAACATACGAGAAAATAACTACAAAGGAATCTCTTTTGATAGGTAAAGGTGAGCAACGAGCAAACAATTCTTGTGAGCAACGAGGCATGAAACTGCAAGTGTTCTTGCATAAATTGTTAGATTTTTAAATGTGCACAGGTCCTTGTTACACTTTCCTTTAAAAATGTAAGTGTTTGGAGGATGAGCTGCTTACAGGTTACTGTGTGTGTGATTTCAAAATAAATCTCAAAATAAATCGTCAAACCAACATCTACTGCTAATCCGAAGGTTACATCAACACGTAGCCATTATGCCATAATGATGTAAATTTGCAAAATTAAGTTAAAATTGTCTTTTTCTAAATGAATGACTACAAACTGGCACTGTATTCTTAGGATTACCTGGTGATATTCAGTCAGAGTTTGTTTTAAAAATATTTTCTCTAATCACATCTTCAATATTCATGTAGTGTCTGGCTAGGCTGCCACTTTAAAGCTGCATCAGTTAATTGTTTTTGGCCATTTGGGGGCACTATAACAATCTGTAAACATGGATTTTGTGACCAGCAGCACAAGTCATTTTACCAGTTGTTTGTTTATAAAAATATAAATATATATATGGAATTGAACAAGTCCAAACTGACAAATCACACAATGTGTTTGTGCAGGAAAAGTCATAAAGTCAAATGTTTACTTGATACATTGTACCAATAAAAATGATCAGATCAATCAAATCAGTACTTAAGTTTAATCTAGACTGGTCAATCAACTCAGTTCATGAGAAACTGGGGGTATTCATCAATCAGGAAGCATGAAAGGTCTGATCACAAGTTTGGATCAAGTAGGGCTCTCAGTATGTTAAATAGTGGAGACAGAAGTCCTGGTAGTTCTAAGAAATATCTGGCAAGATTTTTCACAGCCTACTGTCTCAGGTTTCCTGATAAAACATCCCTGCTTCGCAGTTGGTGTTGGTCCAAATGCACAAATGAGATCACTGCGGCGCTGAAATTGAGCGTGTTGAGATAATGCGTCATTCATCAAATGCGATAGGCAAAAAAAGGGGCAATCGCTTCATCTCTTAAGCTGATGAGAAGCAGGTTGGAGCCCAGCTGGTCAGCGCATGCTGATGGATCTGGAACAGAACCAAACCACAGGTCTATATTGGCCCTGACTGCACCCAGAGGCAAAAGACACATACATATACAGGGACAGACTGGGAAATAGAAAGAGCAAAGCAGAGAGAAACAGATGAGAGAGAAATCTAGGTAAAAGAAATAGTAAAAACAAAAAAAAGGTTTTTGCACTCACAAACACAATCTTCAGCTAAATTCAAAAGTTAGATGTTTGTCACAGAACATGAAAGAGAACATGTGTGACATATCAGTTTCTCTATCTCTAGTGATGAATAATTTCCAGTAAGCAAGTTTTGAGTGGCTCCAGATGTACAGTACAGTGCAGGTTACAGTATTATAATAAGGATGGTAAGGCTGAGATCCTCTCCCCCAGACATATGAGCAATTTCCTCAGGGGTTACTCACTGCTGACAAATGTGGGAAATATGCAGCAGTCTGGGCTCTAAGGGTCCAGACACCCTCTCCCTTAACCTCTTCATCTCACCCTCCATGTTTAGTTATTTCACTCACGCCACCTCCCTACTGTCTCTGTAGACATTTTTAAATGAAGATTCCCTGAGGCACTTAAAGAAATGACAAATCTGTCATTGCACTTTTAAAGTTAGAGA
This sequence comes from Lates japonicus, assembly GCA_033238685.1. Taxonomy (NCBI): domain Eukaryota; kingdom Metazoa; phylum Chordata; class Actinopteri; family Centropomidae; genus Lates; species Lates japonicus. The sequence goes on from BRZM01000011.1 coordinate 1,141,997, forward strand.
ATGCTTTTGAAATCAAAGCAATAGTTAAATGTTTTGGGAAATATGCTAATTCATTTTATTGCTGAGGGTTAGATGAGAAGATCAATACCATGGTCATCTCTGTCCAGTAAATATACAATGACAGCTAGCGGCTGGTTAGCATAGCTTAGCATAAAGACTGGAAACTTTCATTGAGATCATTTTGCTACACATGTTACGCTGACTGTTTGGAGATAGACACATCATGCTCACTTTTCATCCCGGCTTTGTTGATCTTCATCAGAACTCTCATTTTTTTTAACCTCATTTGACACTAGACAAACCAGACTTGTATAATAACATCCCAGCCAACTTCTACCCAAACACTTGCCTCAGCAATGACTATCATGTTCTGTTTGGTCTGTTAGGTGCACACACTATTCTCAGTCAGCCCAAGTGTAACAACAAGACATGTTTGGCGCAGAGGGGAGAGCTTACATTTTCGAGGCAAACTTGAATCCCTCTGGATTTATGGATGTCATTGTGGATGTGGTATTTATGTGGCGTGTTGCCCTTTCCATATTAGGATATTGGCTCCTTGGAGAAAGAGTGTTGTGTGTTCAACCGAATCTGAAATGTAATTTGCTGAATTAGGGGCATTCAGGACTTTCAGTGCTAGGCCGCCACAAATTTTTATGTCTTGATTCTAAATAAGTGACTCTATGGATGTGGAATGACAGGATTAAAGCACAGACTAACCTGAAATTCCTTCCTAACATGACATGTCATGTGACATGTCTGTGAAAGAAACAAGTGTCTCCATATCAAATCACAAGAATGAATTATGAGGCAGTTGCGTTATCTGAATTAAACATTTCCACCAGAAAATTTCTGTGAAATAATATTCACTTGGAATAATTTAAAATAAATCTACTCTACACTAAAAAGAATTGAAAACATTTTAATATAAAGAACAGTCTTGTTGCCTAAATCATAAAGTGCAAAAGAGAAGACCATCCATAATTTATAACTAAGTCATGGTGAATTAGCTATGTTGGTCCATGTTAAGGTGTAAAGAGTAGTCAGGGGTAGGAAATCTTCTCCCTTTAGAGAAAGTGATAAATAGAAATTTATAAATTGAACTGCTATCCACAGAAAGCTGTGCTCACCAACTCTAGGCGTTTTGGCACTCTCATCCTTGGTATGCTATACTCTCACACACCAGTAAGCCTGATAAACATGAGCGTATAAATCACATGTGCTGCATTACTTTTGGTAAATTCCTTCAAACAGCTATCTTTTGCAGTCCAGCAGTTGTTTTGATTCTGCACAGTGGGGCCACTGATATGATTTTTTTTCAAAAAAATCCACAGTGAAGGGTAAATGCTTCTCTATTTGTCTGACAGGAGTGTGAGTCTGCTGCAGGCCCTGGAGGAGAGCTACGAGTTGGACCTGATCTACATCACAGAGAGAATCATCTCTGTCTCCTTCCCCAGCAGTGTGGAAGAGCAGAGTTATGCTGCCAACCTGCGGGAGGTCGCTTCCATGCTGCGCTCCAAACATGGCCACAACTACCTGGTATAGTTTCCTGTGTACATCTGGATGATCCTGGCAGTGAATATAGCAATTAACTTTTAAAACAAGTGAAGCAAATGAAGCAAATAGCGTGAACTCAGATGGGAACATGAAGTCATTGGAGCTGCCCAGATCAGCCGATCATCAGCTGATTTTCCTCAGTTCCAATGATATACCCATTCACACAGCCGAGGGACTATGTAACGTCTGTATCTGATCACTGGCCACTGTGCAAACTGAAAACTCACCATCTAAAATCCCAGCCATCTATCATGCTTTAGATTTCTCCACATTTATTCACAGAGAAAACCAAAGTTTATGTAGTAAGAGTTGTTCTCAGTATTTAAACATTTTGGACATTTGGATTTTTTATAACCCTTTGAAAGCTAAGAACACAACAGCAAAAGTGAAAGGAATGGATTAGACAATATGTTTGTCTGCTTTAATATACATTGCCAATGTTTGCATGGCCAGGTAACTTATCTCGTAACCTTGCATTACTTACAAGGCCAATAGTCAGCTTATCAATAGCCATTATTATGTTGGGCTACAGGTTAAGTTAGATGGGCCCTGTTTAGGACTGACATACACTGTGTGGAAGTTGGCATAACATTACTCAATAATAACTGTTATATCAGAGTTTTGGTTAACATTAGCAGCACTGTCCTTTATATTGTATTGGTTTGTTGGTTTGCCCTCATCATTCTTTTCTCATTCACGAGTGAAGAATTGTTTGAAAATACAAATGATAAAGCATAAATCTAACCTTTGGGTTGTATGTCAAAGTAACATATACTTTACTGATGTATAATACCAGAGCTAACTTTCTCTACCCTGCGGTACAGTGCAGCTTTAGCCTCAGTCGTTGTTGCATCATTAACATGCACTGAATTAGCATTTTATAATGTATGTAACCATCAAATGCACATGTAAGAGTCCTTTTAAGAGTTTCTCATTTACTGTATTGAAACATTTAAAATATAGAATTGGGGATGGAGTCGTCAACCAACATTGGTTAGCTAGCTAGAAAATAAATGTCTTAAGTCAATCATCCATTTTTCAAAACTTACCACAAATTTTGAGAGGTAAAATTACCAACAATATCACTGTAAACTGCATAAAGCTTTACAGGCATAGCAACAGTAACTAAATGGGACAGAGATTAGAAAATGGTTGGTTCATTCAGATTGAGCATCCCTACACTCACACTCACAGCTTCTAAACCAGTCATCAAGCGTGCCTTAAAAGACCAACAAAGGATAACCTTTGTAAAAGAAAAGAATCACCCACAGGCAAAGATCATGGATATTGTAACATTTACGCTTCTCTGTCTCATTTTACTTCTCCCTCAGCTCTTCAACCTAAGTGAGAAGCGTTATGACATCAGCCAACTTAATCCAAAGGTAAATCTGACAGTTTCTCTCCCCTCTTCTTCCATGTATTGTATGAACCTAAGTCTGAACAACATTCTCTTTTCTCCTTTCTCAGGTGTTGGACTTTGGCTGGCCTGACCACCATGCTCCAGCCCTGGATAAAATCTGCAGCATCTGCAAGGCCATGGACACCTGGCTGAGTGCGGACAGTCACAACGTGGTGGTCATACACAACAAGGTGAGACTGAAAGATGAGAGGATGCTGTGAGAATGGGACAAATTGTCTCCGGACAGTAGAGGGTGCTCTCAGGCCCTTCTCAGGACCTCCACTTCCCTGGAGGCTGCAGCTGTTTTCTGCGTTTGTATCTGTAATGACGTCCTCCCCGAATGAAACACTGACACTCAGGGTGGAGTGTTTGTGTGTGAGAGTGTGTCTCTTTGTTTGCTTGTTTGGGTTGGATTGTGCAGGACGAGGGTTAGGAAAACACAAATTAGGGAGGTGAGGCATGCCACTCATCACTGCTACTTAGGTTTATTTTCCCCTTTACCCTTAACAATGCCATAAAAACTAAGTTGACCAATATTTTCTTGTTGTTGCCTAAACTTACTTGCATCATGTTATACTCTTGTGGCAAGCCGCACTCATCTGGCTCCTACATATGCTGACACAAATCATAAAAAGTATATCCAAATACAACTACTAGGCCGATGTCCCAGATGTAATACCTAATCATTTTCACGTTAACCCCACTGTGTTCCCGATTGTGTTTTGCAACATAAGAATTAACCATGGGATCCTGAACCTCCATGCCTCATTCCAAGATGTTCCCACAGGGAGGTTACAAACAAGTCTGCTGCTATAACAACTGGTGTTATTTTTCTGAGAGTTGAGTAACGCTGGTGATGAGAGTGTGGGCTTAGAGGTTGTGGTGGTCACTAAGGAAGCAGGCCGTGTTGGGTTTCCACATATCAACAAATCATTTCCACTGGGCTCCACGCTGTTTTTAAGTGGCTACAATGTTTATAATGCGGAACACACTTATTCTCTACAGTGATCCTTGTTTTAAAGATGGATAGAGTGTGTGTGTAAAATGAATGGAATTCAAGACTGGTTTGCTGCCATAGTAAGATGTGCTTGGACTTATTTAAGTGAACTTCCCGTTAAATGCCAGTCATTTTTTGACCATATAAGTAACAGGTATTGTACTGTATTTAGGGTTGCAAAGGGGTGGAAAATTTCTGGTAAGTTTCCATGGGAAGTTAAGATGGGGAATTTTGGAAATATTCCAAGTTGGAAACTTGTAAAATAGTTTACGATTGATGTTGGATAAATGAATAGAAACAGGTTAGATGAATAGATGAACAATCGCCAGTCAGCTGTTAAATCAAACTATAACCTACAGTCTATGAACAGAAAACTGGCAGAAGGCAGAAGAAACAGCATCACAGTTGAGCAAACTAGCACCATGACAGCTAACCTCTTAAATTGAAGTCAAGTCAATTTTTAGTTATACAGCACCAAATCACAGCAGAAGTTATCTCAAGGCACTTTTCAAATGGAGCAGGTCTACACTGTACTCTTTATATCATAATATTTTGTAAAGAGACACTCACCATGAGCAGCACTAGGGGACACTGGCAAGAAAATTTTCCTTCTAAAAGGCAGAAACTTTGAACAGAACCAGACTCAAATTGCCAATGAAATGGCTTTAGATAGCTTACATTTAGTATCTCTGATTTACCAGTTAGGTAGCTACTGTATAAACACATTTTGTTTTATTTTTTGCTAGTTAAACTTTAATACCAGAGATCAAATATATTGATCCCAGTAATATGATCCAAACTGACTTGACTGGATGTAGTCTGTGGGCTCAGATGCAGTAGTGTGGCTTTAATAGTCCTGCTGTAGTGAGCAGGATTCTAGAAATGATCTGTAAATGTGATGGGGGATTGCTTAGTGCAAAGGAAAAATTCAACTGAATTACATACTGTATTTAATTGTTTTTTTAAATGATTGAAACTGATATCACTAATGTAAGCAAATCTTCAAATGAGTAAGCTCTTTTAATGAGTATTGAGGTATATCCTACTCTACAGCCTGTAAAAACAACATTAAAATGTCCTCTGTGGCTCTTAAGGTGGTCTCTATAACCCTGATGATGTCATCAAGTTATCTCAGTTTGGGCTCAGAGACTTTAAATGAACAGAAAGCCTTTGTAAAAAAATGATGAATGAAGTTTGAAAGATGTAGGCATTTACAGATTTTACAAAAAGCTAATTATGGCAAATGTAGGAGTGTTTTTGGAGCTTGACCCATACAAAGGACTAAGAGTCAGGATATCATGGCCTCTGCCTCATCCATTTTGACAATTCTTCATTCATTTTGACGATTCTTGTTTTAATCGGTCTCTTGTGAGTCCTCCTACTTTTTAAACAGCAGAAGTTTTAACACCAATTTACTTCATTTATAGTGCCATATCAGTGTATCAAACGATCTATAAATCTATTTGGGAATTGTTGCATTTTATGTTTTGAATGTGTGTGGTGAGGCTACAGTTTGGTTCACATTTAGATCATGAATTGTGCATTTAAAAACAATGCCAGAATAAGACTACCTCAGTACTACCCTGATAACTTTATTAATGAAAATTGTCTTGTATGTTTGTTCTGGGGACACCAACATAACCTTGAAGATGAAATCTGAGGTTGACTCTTGCTTGATGTCTTTTCAGGGCAACCGGGGCAGAACAGGAGTGGTGGTGGCAGCCTACATGCATTACAGCAACATATCTGCTAGGTGGGTCTATTATCCTGACTATTATACACCAATCTAATAACCCAACAGAGAACTGAGTTTCTGTACACTTTGAGAGAGGAATGAAAGCCAGAAAGAAAGGAAGTGAGAGGGAGCACAAAGATGTGTCTGTAATTTTTTGGAAACAAGAAAAAATAGAAAGTGGAAAACAAGAGAGAGAGGGGAGACTACACGAGGAGCAGACATGAGAGGAAAAAATAGATAAGCCAGCATTGTTCATCACAAGACCAAAGCCCACATCTGAAGAACAGACAGGGATGTGATGAACAGAGGGAGGAGGGGTAGAACATGAGACTGGGGAACAACACTTTTATTTGGAGAAATCCAAAGACAAGTATTTGATATAATAATTATGAGCAGAAAGCAATGAGTTAGCTATAATAGTTGATGCATCATGAGACTTAGATTATAAGTGTCCTGTTTTTCTTTATTTTTTATTAGATTTCTTTTTAGATATGCCAAATTACACTGACATTCTGTTACAGAAACCGAGGAGGAGTGCATGCTTTCCTGTTGTTTTTAAAACAACAACAAGTCTTCCATGTGAAAGTATTAGACTTTTCTGTCACCCCATTATCCCACAAGTTAATTTAAAACTTTTGTGAAGTAAGCTTTAAATGCTTAAGTAGTAACAAAATGGCAGAACATAAATCAACTGTGATATTTGCTGTATACATTTTATGTAAAATTATGCATTGTGGATAAATATGTTTTACTCTGTGCATAGAGGTTATGCAGAATTAGTTGACAGACATAAACTCCAAGGACATCTGCAAGATCTTTGCATACATGATGGACATGCATGTTTAACATTGCATAACATTTGGCTACATTGAGATTCAAAGTGCATTATATACATCCGTTTTTCTATAGTTTTTTTGTTCTAGGTGCATCTTGTTGATTTATTTTATGCTTATTTTTGTGTTGACACCTGTGTGCAGTGTGATGTTTGACATGCTGTAGAAGGATTTTGAGTGGAATATGTGGTTGCATCCAAAATATTGTATAATATGTGCAGACTTTTCAGATGTCCAACATAACATGAGCGAGCTTACTGTGAATGTTTTCTCCTTTTCTACTGATGATTATCAGGTTACATAACTATACTGCTGTACATGGCAGATACTACTGCTTTAAAAGTATATTTAAAAAACGTGTCCTTACCAAACTTTTCTGTTGGAATGCAGTGCTGACCAGGCACTTGACAGGTTTGCCATGAAGCGCTTCTATGAAGATAAAGTGCTTCCTGTGGGTCAGCCATCACAGAAAAGGTCAGTCCTACCTCACTCCCTGTTTACAGTATGAGTTTAACCCCAAAGTAAACTTTAAAGCTGCAGTAATACATTTTGAGGACAGTGGAACAAACTGCAAACACAACACTAACATACAGTATAATCTCTTGATAAAGTTGTCAGGCTCAAATTGGCCTGTTTACAAGTTCAGCAGGCACTGACCAACAATAGAATTAAACTTAAGTTGTGTTTCTCTCCACACAGTGAAAACAGCTGTCTGCTGTAGCTGGAATTTGTATTAATAAGAACAGAGTTTTGGGGCAGGAAAACCAAAACAATCATTCAAAAGAGGCTAAAAGGTGGTAAAGAACTGCAAGGAAGGGAAGGGTTGGGTGGTAATTCTTTGTGGGTTTGTTACAACTAGCAACCCCTTTCACATTACACAGAATTATTTAATTCTTTGGTAATGTAAAAAAGTTGATTGGTGCAGCTTTAAAGTATTTAGTTTGGTCTTAAGGTCTAAAAAGTCTAGATCTTTGGTATAAAAGTTGGTTACTTCCAAATGGTTGACAAACTGAAAACATTTGTAGATAGTCAAGTCAAAGCCATAGATTGTGTTTCTTTGTTGTAATGAATACAGTATTATACCTTCATCCCTTTGTTGTAAAACATTAGAAATCATGATATAATGTGACAGAAGGGGACCTAGCAGCATGTTAATGTCTTCCTTTTACCTCCCTCTGCTGCGCTTAGGTATGTGGAGTATTTCAGCGGCTTGCTCTCTGGACACATAAAGATCAACAACAAACCCCTGTTCCTTCATCATGTCATCATGCATGGCGTCCCCAACTTTGAGTCTAAAGGAGGTAAGTGTCATGCACAGATACTCACTCATACTCACTCACACATAAGCATTTTCCTTTTACCTTATTTACTTTTGACCAAGTTTATAAAAATTGTGTTCCAGGTTGTCGTCCTTTTCTCAAAATCTACCAGGCCATGCAGCCTGTCTACACATCTGGGATCTAGTAAGTCCTAAAACATACTTACACTCAAATGCTTTTACAAGATTCTGGGGATAGCAAGCTCGTAATGGCTCAATAATAAAAACCCTGATTTCCTTTATAGCCTCTCCCCTAACTCCCTTGCCCCCTAACATACACACACATCATCCCTCTTGCCAGTTTGCACTCACATCATTGTATTAATCTAGCCTCCCCAGCTGTAGGCTCTTGTTTCCCTACTTTAGATCCCGCAATCACTTCTAGTGTTATTTGTGACTGGAGAGCCAATGAAACAGGCAGACAGGCATCTGTGTGGACGCCTGAAGGCTTTTCCTGCCAGAGGACCACACTGGTTCCCAGGGCCAGACAGGAAACAATGGGTTCTATGGCTTTCTGTTGTTGTTTTGGGAAGAGGGGAGGCTTAGTGGAGAGGATAGGAGGGGAAAGCTGCACTGCCCTCAGATGGGTGAGGCATACAGGCCACATTTACACAGTATATGAAAGTATTACAGTTTTAATACCACACAGACACTGAATAGTAAAATATCAGCTAGGTCCAATCAAAAAAACATGCATGCTAAGGTCAGATCATGCATTTTCCATTAATATCTTAATCATAAAACCAATTTGCAGATTCAAATTTTGCAACCCACAGCAGCTTGGCTAAGGCATTATTAGCATGGAAGATGAGACTCAACAATAGAAATTACACAATATTGCAAGTTGACTGGTACTTGAGGAACTGAATGAAAAGCCAAAAGCACAAATAATATTACACAGCCACAGCAACATCAGCATTAATTTGTCACATTTCTGGCCACCTGACAACAAAAAACAGCTGCCTGCTACAGCTGGAAATAACGTATTAAAGAGCTGAGTTTGTGGGCCAAACAATGAGCTGAAAGATGCTCACAACACTCTATAAAGCTCAAGGGAACTGCAGAATCAGATCAAGATTTTCTGTGGGTTTCTTCCTGAAAGCAACACCTTTTACAGTACACTTAGTCATTTGATCCATTGTTACTATTAAAATACTTAGTGAAGCTTTAGACTCCATGATCCCTCTGTTCTGCCTGTATTTTCTCATTTCATCGTAGAGTAGTTATCAAGTGTTTTAAAGTTACTACTGTAAATAGTAAAGCCTGCTGATGTTAGACTATTTCTACTATGTCCAGTCTTACAATAATGTCAATACTATAAACACTTTTACAGCATACACAGTAATGAAGTGTGAAACAGCCAGAGCGCATATACTTCCAGACTGTCAACCCCTTAAAGCCCAAATCACATTCCTCATTTTCTCTCACATGCTTCCTATTAGCACTCTCCACCCTTTGATCCTACTCTCCCAGTTAGACAGTCATGTAGACACTAATACCCAAAATTAGCCCAGATCTGCTCCATGGTTACGCTTTGTAATGGCCACTGTTAGAGCAAATAAGGGGTTGTTAGTAGATGATGTAGATCATGTGCACATAGTTATACCCAGACAAGTAACATCAAAAAGAAAAAGTAAACTGATGCAATAGAGTTATGTCAGACAGTGCTGTGTTTATGTTCATAGTAATAATAATATTAATGTAGGCAGAATAAATATCTAAAACTGTGGCTTTTCTCTTTCACAGTAATGTTCAGGGCGACAGCCAGACGAGCATCTGCATCACCATTGAACCTGGTCTTCTCCTGAAAGGGGACATCCTGGTAAGCATAGCACACATATGCAACAGTAACCAGTGCCTTAGTGATAAAGATAGCAAAAGAGAAAGAAAGTGTCTCAGCTGTTTGAATCACATTCTGTGAATTAAAAGTAGGAAATAAGAAACTTACACTACTGCAGATTTTTTTCCTTGTGTGTGAAGCCAATAACAGGGAAAGTTTATTGCCTTGCTTTTTCCAGTGTTTTACATCTGCCAGAAAAAAAACCTAAATGGAAGCTAAAAGATGATTAACGTATGGTGCCAATGAAAGCATCTGTACAAATACAAAGAGGATGCACTGATTTTATTGTTTATTAGTATTGAGGGAATCCTGTTGGTTTTTCCAGTCTGAAACTGGGTGTATGTACTGTATGCATGTGCTGCAGCAGTTTATAGTATCCATTTGCAGAAAAAATAGGGCCATAAAAACCTGGGAAAGACAGTTGGCCATGGTCCTATACCTCAGTTTATAGACCCTCATTAGCCCACAGTATGTTTCCTGGAAACTGTGATGTCAAAATGGCAGTGTACTTCCTTTCCAGCAGTGTTTTTGGATACACTGTGGACAATTTTAATATGACATAACATCAGGTAAAGGCAAGCTGAATGTCAACTTGATATTTTTTATACTTTGGAAAGGTCTTTTCAGATTTTGAGGAATTGTATAAAATCACACTTGATCAATTTATAATATTTTTAAAATGAAGAAAAAAGATTACAAAACAATTGAACCTGTGAGGGCTCATGATTTCAGCATGGAGAATTTCAAAGAGGGCACTTGCTGTGTGCTCAAGATGTTCAGTTCCCATTCAGAGCTGAGCTCATATCTCATCCTTTATTTAGGACAGACTAATGGATTCTGCTGAATGCATCATCTGACTGAGCCACTGTCTGCTGATGCTTGTTATTATTCAGATAACACGGAAAATGTGAACTGTGGCCTTACAGCCAAATGGGAGAGGCATTAGTCAGTGTGGAGTGTGCCCTAGCATTTCAAACTGCAATGGTGTTTGTGCAGCTGAATTGTGGATTATATGACTATCAAGAAATTAATAATTGCTGAATGGTTAGATTTAAAAAAATAATTGCAGAAGAAAATCTTTAAAAACATGATTTAAACTTTGGTTGGATTTTGGCTGTTTTATTTTATCACTGGCCAGTTAGTCATTTTAATTCCAAATTTGGTCACTGTCTTACAACCAGAACATTCATTCTTATACTTAACTTATGCTAACATTATAGATGATCAAATCAAAAACAAGGGGGAGAGTGCCTTGGTTAATTTTTATCTGGTGTGTCAAAATGAAAATGTGCTTGGGTTCTGTGTTGTCTTTTTTGCTGTCAAACTTGGCTCACCAGTCTTGTTTTCCTCGTGAAATGGACCCCTCAGTGGGAGGTTTACCATGTCCCAGAAAGCTATGCTAAGCCGCAGGATATTTCACTTTCCTTTTCTTTCATCCACAGTCTTATATATTTTGGTCTTATTTGGGTCCACAAGTAGAACATAGATTTGTGGCCAGTCCCACTTATTAGTTCTTACATTAAATTTTTAGCCATTCTAAGTAGCAGATAGGTAAATTCCACACACGTGGTACTTACACCTTACAGTCATAGCTTGTGAGCTGCAAGTTGCTACGGTTAAGATAAATATTCCTACAGTACCTGTAAATGTGAGGTCCTTGTAAAAGCCTAACAGGTCCAGGCTGCACATCAGGAAACAGCAGGAGGGAGAGAGAAGATTTTCCTGTGTGTGGTTTTAGTATTGCTCTTAAAGCTGTTGTTCTGGGAGAAATGATTTGGATAATAACGTGTGAGGAGGCCATACACTGTAAGGGATATATATATATATATATATATATATATATATATATATGTGTGTGTGTGTGTGTGTGTGTGTGTGTGTGTGTGTAAAGCCTTAAATGCTTTTACTAGCTCTGAGCCAGTGTGGTGAAAGACCTAGTAGTGAATCAAGTTGACGTGCCTCTGGCTTGTGTTTCACAAAGATCATTTCATATTGTGCTCACTCGATATTCTGAGTTTATCAGCACTAAAACCATATTGAGCTCAGCTATAGGAGTGATTTGATCCTGCAGTTTATTTAGCTGAAAACAACCATTTTTCTCAAAAGAGCCGACACATTTGATAAATAAGCCATATCCTGATATAATTATTTATGTGATATTCAGTGCACCAGGTGGAGCTCAAAAGGCATCTGTCCAACTGCAATCCAACCCAATTTAACCAATCTGTTAAACTCTGTTGGCACTGCTTGATACAATACAGTCATTATACAGTAATGTTTGAATTTCGTCTGATGTTTTTCACCTTCCAGCTCAAGTGCTACCACAAGCGCTACCGTAGCCCATGCCGAGATGTTATTTTCCGGGTGCAGTTTCACACCTGTGCTGTTCACGACCTGGGGATTGTCTTTGGAAAAGATGAGCTTGATGAGACATTCAAAGGTAAAAGATCTGGGATAAAAAGGGTTTCTCTGAATCTCTGCATTGACTGCCATTATAATCTTTATGCAAACCATCACATTTTGTGTTGCAGTGAATAGCTAATGAGTAAATCTGAACCTCTGAAAATTTATTTATTTTATTCTATAAATTTTATTCTATTACTCCACCATAAATACTGTATTCAAAAAATATATTGCACTACAATCTGTTTGCTTATATATTTTTGCTACTTTAATGACCCTGAAAATTCGGGTTCTCTTTTTATTTCTTTAATACAGATGACAGGTTTCCAGAATACGGAAAAGTGGAGTTTATTTTCTCCTTTGGGCCGGAAAAGATTCATGGTAAGAATCAATGTGTCTGGTTTTACTGGATCATTTTCCACACATTCTTTTTCATTGTCATACTTATTTTTAGGACATTCTTGCTTTTAATTGACAGTATATAATGAAGAGACAGAACTGAAGATGTTGCAGTTGGTTCACAACAATATTTGTGATTTTATTTTTGTTGTAAAAGTTTGTTATTGATTACTCAATGAACATTCAGCAAATTCCAGTCATATCTGTTATAAATCAAATAAATGAATAAATAAATGAAAGGAAAAAATTAATACATTACTGTAATTTGAATTGACAAAAATTAGGCCTTTAAGGTACTATATCTATTTTTGCTACTGCTACATAGTCAACATTAGCATCAACAGCTGTTTACTTACCAGTCTAGAAGAAACATTGCAAGTTCAGCACCAAACTTAATTCCTTTTCTTGCCAAGAGCTGTCTCTTTGCTTTTTTTCCCACTGAAGTTAGCATGCTAAGCAGCTAGCCCCGACCTGTCTCATAAGACCACTTTGCAATAGTGATTCACTGTAGTGTCCAGTCTTGCCTCAGTCGAACATGTGAGGATGAAGAAGTGGCATTGCCCAGAGGTTCTATTTGAACCTCTTCTCTTGTGAATGCAATGATGCGTTTTCACATTCACATTCAGTTTTGTGATTTATAGATATTCACATTTTCTGCGCTGCCTTTTTGTACTTCTGGTCAAGGTATGGATCACCTGGAAAATGGGCCGAGCGTCTCGGTTGACTACAACACACAGGATCCCCTGATCCGCTGGGACTCCTATGAAAACTTCAATCAGAACTGTGAGGACACCACAGATGGTGAGTAGAGATGGATGATGGATATAATGCACACAGGCATTGTTACACTATTGAGTTCAAACATAATGTACAGTATATACTTACAGTACTGTTGAATGATATTTTCTTTCTGTCTTTCACATGAGATTAATATTTAAGACAGATTGGATGTGAAACATTTGCACCCATAAAAATTCTAAATAAAACCCACACAAAGAAGGTAGAACCCCTCCCTCCCACCCCTCTTGGGTGTTATAACCATCAAGCCTAATATGAAATCTTCCCACAACCTGTATTTAGAAATTATTACAAGTGTCAGATTTATGTAACAACCTACATATCACATTCATCTAACTGCATGTGACCCATAACCACTGGATTACTTTGACACTTTTTATCAATTTTGAGTCGACACACCTCAGCAGAAGTCAATTTGTAACAATGGATGACCACACAAGGTCTCATTAGCTGTCAGTATCAGTTGGTGGACATACTCCTCTCATGAACCTCTGAGTGAAAGGTCACTTAACATCAGTCTTACACAAACTGTGCGTGTGACTGTGAAATTGTGTGTTAATGTGGTTTAGAGGAAGTGGGAATGCTATTCAGGTCTCTGTCTTTCTTTCTGTCTCTTACACACACGAACACTGACACACACACAAACAGCATGCAACCAAGTTGACCCCTATAACAGGAGTGTTTTTGTCTTTGTGCGTGACACAGAGGAGAGATTCAGCATATGTCCTAATAGAGTTAAAAGACTTTTTTTCACACTTTCATCTCTTCTCTCCTACATGACAGGGTCAAACTGAGGTTACATTTAGGTTCAAACTGGAATGTTTTATGAGATAAGACATAGCGTAACAGTTGTGTATACAGGAAAATACTGAAATTATGGAGTATGTAGCATTTTGAAAAGTATCCAAAAAACCCCAAATCTGCATTAAGAGGTTTCATGCCTTCCTAGATGTAAATAGTAAATCACGTTTTGAAAGGGAGGAGAGACATTGGTTCTGCTGAATTCATTTGTGGTGAAATTATGACAGCAGAGAAGCCAAAGGCCCTGTGGGACCTGACTCTATTGCTTTCCAGAGTGCAGTGCAATACATTCCTGGGTTCAGCCACAGGCATGGACAGAGCCTTCCTATTGAGGGAGCGGTGGTCACTCTGTGGCCAAAGTGCTACTTTCTCCTGCACCTAAAAAGGAAGAAATGCTACACGCATAGCGATAGCAGTTAGCCTGTTGTTTTTCCTTCGAAAGTGCTGCACTTGTTTGGATTGTCAGCTTGTTATAATCACCAGAATGACTTTCACAATCTTTGTGGCAGATAAAAAACTGATATGTATTGTTAATGTTTTTTAAGAGGAATTTACTATGTCCTTGTAATATATTACATGAAAAAAAATTCTATAACCTGGTAAATGCATATAGGTATCATATGTTCAAATGTAAATCATTATATACAGATACAGCAATTCATGTTCTGCATGATCCAGAGGTTAGGTTCTCACCTGGCACCTGCAAAGACCCACAGTGGCAGTTTTGTCTCTGCTTTCATCGAAGTGTCGCATCAAACTCAACTGTCAGAGTTTATAGGACATCCTTCTTGAAATGCAGTGGTGGAAGAAGTATTCAGATGCTTTAGAAGTATCAATACCACAATTATAAATAAAATGCTCTGTTAATGCTATGTAAAAGTGCAGATGTATTTTCAACAGATGTAGTATCAACAAAATGTACTTACACTATCAAAAGTAAAAGTACTCTATATGAGGAATGGTTTGTGTCAATGTTAAAATGATCACATATTATCTATTCGGTATAAGCAGCATTTTGATCTAGTATCTTTAACTACTTATTAAAGTGGTAGTTAAATCAATAGTAACTAATAATTCTCAAATAAATACAATAAGTACAATATTGAAATATTGTAGAGTAGAAGCAAAAAGGAAGAAAATGGAAAAACTTCATTATCATCAAGTACTTCAGAATCATTTTATTTAAGTAGAGTACCTGAGTAACTTTCCACTACTACCAGTCTGTCAGTAAACTCTAGTTAACAAACAGAAAGAGTGAAAAATGCATCTCTCAGTGTCTGTAATTTAAAGGACCAGTCACAATATTACTAGTTGATTTTTGTGAAGAAGGAAGCTTGCTGGATATTTAATTCCCTTGATTCCCCCTATGTTGTTTTATTACTCTCTCAGATAGTCAAAAGTCAGAGGTTACTTGGCTACCTTCTATCAGTACCCATAAAGTATCTACCCCGCGGTTGGCAGCAGCTTGAAATAGGCCTTGCTAAAATAGCATAGGTGTAAGTCGCCTCTCATTCTGTTTCAGTGGAGGTAAGCTTGTATATGTGTGTGCATGCTTGTGTGTTTCTAGTCCAAGCTGTGTGCCTCATCTTGCCCTCTGTCGACTGATGATGATACTGTGGTCAAATCTAAATTTGACTTCAGTGAGATCACACACACATACATGTACATACACATCATTTCAACTTCAGACATTAAAAAAAAAAACACGATAAACACAAGCAAGCGCACATATGAAAAAAGTGCACACAAACACACATAATCACAAGCTCTTATTTAGCTACTTGAAACTTGGAGTAGTCGATAAGACTTCAAACGTGTCCCATAATAGCCTTTTGTGCCGTAACTTTATTTACTACTTTTAACTATTCAGCCAGCAGTCAGAGTGATACACATTGCATTTTAAATTAGCTCAGCTTGCAAATGGCATTTAAAGTCAAAGTTTAAAATGGTTCCCTCTCACTGAAACAAGAGAGAAAGGGTTTCCAGGAGACTGGAGCGTTTCCACTGTCATTTGGCTCCACATTTGTTAGTGCTGAAAAGGCAGTTAGTTCCTCTGACAGAGTGGCTTTCAGAGCCAAGAGGGAAAATGGGAGAGGATGTATATCCTCTCAAGTGTTAGTTAGAAATAAAAAGTATTGTTGTTGGGTTTGCAGTTTGTCTGGAAGGCAGTTGCTTTTCTGTGGAAAGCACAAGGCTAATTACATCAGTTCTCTGCTTATCAAGGCATTGCATAAAGCTTAAAATTATAGGGACAATGTTATGTTAGGATCACCGCTGGGTAAGTGCTGTCTATGTGGTCACTGGTTTCCAAAGATTGATGTCGACTTTCATTGTGTTTATTCCGTAAAAACAGCTACAGCTGTTGTGGGTCCGTTTCTGCACAGGGATTTTTGTCATGTCTGCACCTTGCATAAACAGGAACAAGAAAATTTACAAAACATCACAACACTTAAACAATTCACTTATGCAGAAGTCACCATAGCTTTTATGCACAATTTGATTATTAGAGCAAAGGCACTTAATATCTCTAATTATCAAATCCATGACCTGATGTTAGAAAGCAACAACACACTATGTGAGGAGCAGATGTGTCAGAGAGCCTTGAAGCTCAAGCTCTGTATAAGCAGTGAAGAGAGCATCATAGTTTGACAGTGGGCATTTGCAGAGTGACAGCCTCTTGTGTTTTTGTTTACTATTCAGTCCCAGTGATTGACTCAGCTGGCCAACCCGCTGCATTTTTGGGATGGTAAGAGGGGAGAGATGAGACATATATAAAGAGAAAGAAGACAGGACAGAAGCAGATTTCATTAGACAGATGTAGAAAACATTTTTTTCCAGTCATATCTTTATATTTAATAACAAAAAATGTCACCTCTGACAATAGTCAGCTGCTTTGAGTTCTGTCTAAAGATTTTGATTTAGATTTTTTTTTGATTGTATAAAATATATCTGCATCATTCACACAAAGTGATAATATTGGTAAATTTAGCATTTTTGTACAGACCCAATTCATTAAGATGAAGATTTGGCTGTAGAAAAATATAAGTTTAACACTTTACTGATCTGCATTCAGTATTGTGGCATTGCTAATTCTTTTCCATTTCCCTGAGGTTCTGAACAGAGTTGGTTCATTTGGTCCAACTTATATCTTAAGCAGTCTTAAACTGGCTTTTTTCCCTCTTTTTTTCATATATTTGTGGCTGTATTGTATGGTGCTGTATCTTGTGAGGCACTTTGAAAGGGAAAGTTTATTATTATCATTATTACTACTTCCTCATATTTCCTTTCTGGTTCAAATAGACTCTCTTTCCCCAGAATCTCTCTCCCTCCTCTGAGGAGTCGGAGGAGTTAAAGGCAGACTCCTCCACTCGACTGTGAAGCTCTTTTGTGTGCACATTCACAGGAGGAGGAGTGACCAAGAATGTCAGTGTGGGTATGTGCATGCTGCTGCTCAGCACAGACAGATAGTTTCTAAGAGTTACATGGTGAAATTGCGTCCAGCATTTCTTCAACTTTCCTGCAAAGTGAGGCAGCTGACGCTTTTTTTTTTTTGAGCTTCGACAACTGTTGAAGAATTCTGCCCTTGAACCTGTGTCCAGTTTGTCCTCTACTCTTTAGAACGCCGGAGAGAAAAGTTGTCACAAATTTAACTGCTGACGTCTTTGACAACATGTGAGTAGCATGCTTAGCATTGTAGATGAGGAGAAACTTTATTTTCACTTAATGTGGAAATTTGCTCAATAAATTACTGACATCAGGTTGTCTATTATCCAAACACTTGGCTGCATTGTGTTTTATTTGTTAATATTTTTTATTGCTCCAACCAACCATTCTTTGAGGCTTAATCTTTTACAAATGCTTTTACCCAATAGTGATAAAAAAAAAAGTTGAGGCACTTTGCAGGACACATATGTCTGTTTTTAGTAGCTTAAAGGATCATTTACGTTTATTGCAACTTTAAACTAAAAAGAAGCATAGAGGAGCAGAAAACACAAGCTGGCTGTGTTAACCCCCCCCCCCCCAGTTAACTTTACTTATATATTTGGAATATTGAATAGATGAAAACTGCAAGACTATCACCCAAACTGTTGTGTGTAAACATCCATTAATTATTAATTATCCATCACAGTTGAACTGACTTCCTGGTTCAAATGTGGTCAACCTCATTGCAGCAATGTAGAAGTGTTCCAGATCTCCACAATATTTCATAATGGCTATAAAGACCAAAACTATGAAAATAAGACTCAAGTTGTAACAAATCAAAATGTGACATGAAGTTTTCAAGCGCTGTGGCAGTTTCTAAAAAATGAGTCCAGTGTCCCTGATTTCTCTATGTAAGCTTATTTTCAGAAGCCATTATGTTACTGTTTATCCAAAGTCCAATATGCATTTCCCTGTGTTGAGTCTGTCTTTGTGTTATTTTGCACTTTCTCTCCAGGAGGTTAATACTTCCTCTTTGTTCCCATACACATTAGTCACAGGGAGGTGTCTGTATTTTCGTCCCCACAGTCTTAACTTGTCCAACAAAAGGGACCATATCTTGACCATGTCTGCCCTGTTGGGAACAGACTATTTGTTGCTGCATTCCTGTAGCAAGAGACTGGGGTTCAAATGAGTCAAGTCAAATGTAAGTGTGTATTTGCATTGCTTGTTGAGCTACAGACAGGGGTGGAGTTGGGGGGAAGTTACATAATCCTGGTGGAGATAGAAGTTGATGCAACAGAGTGATATCACTGCTGAGACTATGTTTGGGCTCAATGGATGACTGGGATTCAGAAGGTCTGTTGGCCCAAGAATAGTTCACAATCCAGGTGAGCAGTAAATTACCACAGAAATCAGTGAAATATAGCCATTACTGATTTTAAATTAATGCATTGTTCAATAGTTTTCCATTAAGTAGTGGTGGCTAAAACTGCTAATACCAGAGAAGTAAACTACAAATTACAATTTAATCTGGTTCTTCGGCTACTTTCAGTATCTGAATCAGTTTAAAAGTAATCCTTGCTCAAATGGTATCATGTTGTCTCTCATGCTTGTAGAGTTTAATCATGCTGAAATGCTAATAATAATCTGATACTCTGAATTGTTCAGTCACAACCTCCTCTTGATTGACCCCAACAACAAGGAGGTCAGTGGTCAGGGTCAGCTGCAGGGTAGCACCCTTGACCTGGAGTCAGTTCCTTGATCATGGGCCCTTTCAGCAGGGGAGGTACTTGTTTACACTGTGGCATGTCCATCTATTGGGTTGGATTCTCACTTTCTCAGTCGATCCATTCTGCAGATATCGTTATGGTAGCCAGACTGTTCCAGATGAGTTACTTATACATGTCTGCATGAATTGATTTGAGTGTGAACATCAGGCTCTGGACAGCAGCTGTCCACCACTTGTGATATCAGCTAGCCTAAACCTTCTTCCATTGGACACTTTTCAGTGACTGTGACAGCCATCACTCTGATTCTGTAAGTCAATGTTCAATGTGATCTCACTGAAACAGACATTGTCAGGCTGTGGCATTTCATCAAGAGGATGCAGAGGTGAAACGTCTGGCCCTTTGTGTTGGCAACAGGCTTCCACGCTATCAATCCCTCAGTCTGGTCTGAGGCTTTGGGAGGATTAGGCTGCTTTGACTCCAAACTTTGTCCAGCTCAGGTTGCGTAACAGCCAAGACAGAAAAATAAAGGCCTTCTAGTAAAGACTGCATCAGACACAGAGAGAACAAGTGCTTTGTGTTGTGGAGTGCCCCCGTTTGGACTCTGGCTCCGGGGGCACAGGGACAGGGGTTTCTGCCAGGCAACAGTTACTCACTTTGTGGCAAGTTTAAATGAGTGTGTGCTACACTGAATATGATGGCAACCTCTCAGAGGATGTTTTGTCTTTAGATATAACAGAATGCAATGGGTCCTAACTTTTTTGTATTCAAAGCATTAAAAGTTGAAGTTCATTGTTGGTGTGGTACGCTTGTGTTTTTGTAGAATAGTGAGTATTGAAGAGGTTTCAGCAAGACATTGCTAATCCTGAGAGAGAAAGAGTGCTAATTATCTGCCATCCATAATGTGTGGGAATGAATGAGCGGTCTGTTACCTCCTTACAGATGCAGCTTTACCCCAGCTGTTGGCCAGACTCTCTCTCTCTCTTTCTCTCTTCCTCTTTCTTATTCTACAGCCATCTTTACACAGCTGATCTGGCTAAAAATGCCACAGCAAGGCCAGAACATAATTAATCATGATCACTTTCCACAAGCTCTTCTTTCTTTATCCATCTTTTATCCAGTATTGGTGTCTTTACACTGTAGGAGGAGGACCTACAAAAACCATGCTGTCTTGTATGTCTAAGGAGTGGATAGACACACACGATAAAATATACAAGGAGAGTGGGACTACATTGTTTTTTGGGTCTACTGGGAGAACTGGCCTCTCCTCCCTTGTTATTGTTTTTTTTTTTTTTAAAGAGAGTCCTATTCATGGGCTCCAGGCTTTTCTCATCTTTATCATAACACAGTTTTCTTCACTTCACAGGAAACACTGTTTGAAAAGGCAGCATTTTACTATCCATTGTACTGCCAGTTACGTCAATGAACATGTACTGGCCAAGTCAATTTTTATCATTTGTGTACCTGTTTCAGTCAGGACTCTGGGGCACATGGTGGTACCAGGTCAAACCGCTACCCAGATTCAGTCCCTGTTAGCGGTACCTCAGATTTGGTCATGTGAACCTACTAACTAAAATCAGGAAGGAAGGGAACTAGTGAGGGATCATGCCCTTGTCCCTGCACTAGTGACTAGTCCTACTGATTGCTCAGGGCATCTGCATGGATGGGGATCGGATGTGCAAGTGCTCCACCACCTCGGTCATCTTTAGGTCCTTGTTGACAGGTGAAAGCAAATGACTGGTGAGACCATACATTAGCCAAAGAAGGGACTGAAATGACAGTGAGATGGGCTCAAAACAAAGAAATTGGTTGATCCAAATTGAGGAGAAAATGATGGAAAAATAGAAACTCTTGCCACTACTGCCTCATATGTCTAATTCTCTTTAAAATGCTACACAATCACCACCTAAAAAGGGCAGAGAAATACCTCTTCATTAGCTTGGAACAAAGACATGCTTTTTTTGTGCTCTGTGGAAAATTCTACATCCCAATAATCACTAAATATTTTTGTCGCCTGAAGGTACTCAGACGATTCTTGACAGTTAAAACCACTGTAAAGAATCATATTGATTCTTTACAGTGGCTGGTCAGGAGTAAGACCAGTTTGTGTCTGAAGCATTTACTAGGATGTTGATTATAACACTGGCTGACAAGAGTTGCTTTCAGGAGGATCTGTTTAAACTATCAAGGCTTCAGGCAAAATGATGCGGTTCTGCCTTTGTAGTCTCTCCAGACCAAGGCTAGTAAGAGTAAACCCTTCAAAGCCTCTCCTCACCTCTAGAATGAGATAGCTACGGCCAGCTCATCAGACGCTCTCCTCATTTGGCCCTCAAGATTTTCCCTTTGCAACCCTGCTGCTAACGACTGTTGATGACTTTTCCTGAGACACAGCCTCATCCAGAGTGAAACATAATGCTCTGCATGGATGAACTGTCTGGCTGATATATAGTGCATAGTGTGTGTGTGTGTGTGTGTGTGTGTGTGGTTTTGTGCATTTCTGTTTTTCAGTGGTATTTGTGCTAAATATAGCACTGACCACAGCTTACTAGTGGCAGATTACAGTTTATGTTGTTGAGCACATTTACATATGTTGTCCTCTTTACTCTTAGATATTAAAAATATTAGTTTCATTTGACTTTAACTTTGAAGCATGGACTATAGATACTACTACATCTAGCCATGCTATAAAGTCAGTCATGGCTAATTTCTGAAGAACAGAACATCACATACTGATACTGATCAATATCACACTACTGCCTGTTTGAAACCTCCCTCCATTACCTTCTCCTTTGTTTCCTCAATCATAGCAAGTTTGCACTCTCTCACATCGATTCACAGTAATCTTTGATGAATTTTTAATGAGCTGCAGGGCAAGTGTTCATTAAGCTAGAATGAGTTTCTGTACTTACATTTGACTAAGCATTATGGGGCTATGGATGTTGGCAACAGCTAAACTGCACTGTACTGTACTTGTATTGTATATAATGTATTGTGTATGCTGTTGTGCTTGTCCAATAATGTGTTAAGAAGGCCCATCCAAATTCATATATGAAATTCCAGCACTGGCATCATTAGCATTTAGCATCATCTGATTGATTATTGTGTTTGTATTGCGTATAGCATGAGATTCAATTGAAATAAATAGTGGAAATGAATAATTTAGTATCGTACGTAAGTCTAAAAATTAACCCAGCTCAGAAGATGTTATAGCCTTTTGTATAGATCATTAGATCATAAGGCCACAGTATTACTTTAATAGACTCTCACTTACAGTAAAGGCATGCTTTGTGGCCAAATCAATAGTTATTATAGCCATTATTTATTTATTTATTTATTTATTTGTTACCAAATATGGCACCAGGGTATATTTACATACTGTCACACCACCGTGTACAGCTACTGAGGCTTTAAATTCTCTTGGGCTTTTTGAATGTAAATACATGTAAGGTTTTATTCTCGTCCAGCTATTAGTGGTTGTAGCAGTTGAGGCCTGGGGGGATATTCTCAGAAAATGTTTCATCATTGCTTTTTAGTAATGTCACACTTGTGGCTAGTAGACATGGACCCCCAACTGTTTTGGAATGCCCACACACTCTCTCACACTTCCACAAGCACAGAGAGCGGCACATGGTGTGTTTGTCTATGTAAGCTAGAGGGGAAACATGCTATTTCCGATGTGGAGGGGATCTGTTGCCATAGGGGTCAAAGCTCAAAGTTCAGAGATTAAAAGGTCACACAATTGCACCATCTGGCTCACAGAACCTCAAAATATCTGGCAGCACCTTCTATCTACAACATTTTATAATTTATAGAGGTTATTTTTTTTGACCTGTGACTGTGTAGATGTACTCAATTGTCTGCTTATGCTCCCTAAAGCATTTTGTGATAAACCAAAGTGTTTTTGCCCCTCTCTCACGAAGAGGATGTAGACACACAACCATTTGCTCATTCCAGACTGGTCAGACATGGTCCACTCTCCCCTGCAGTTGTATAATTAGTAAGGGCTGTGGGGTCGGGACTGCAGACATTCTCATCTGACTAATGTGCTTGGGATCACAGAGCAAGTATTTACCTCCTGGGGAGTATGTAAAAACACACAGACATAGACACACAGTGTAAGATATCACACATGCCCTTTCTTATCACATGAAAGAACACCGGCAAAGGTTTGGGTTTGGGTTGGGTTACATGTGGTCATTCCAACCAAACGAAAACAGCAGCAGTCATAACACCACATACAGAAGCAGCTTCAACATAAATAGTCTGCTTGCCATAAAAAGTCTCACAAGATTAAAGTGACAGATTAGATTTCCTGTAGTGCAAATGATGATTGTGTTGATCGTTCATCACAACGTCTTATAAAGTGAGGACATGAGGTAGTTAAGGAGGTGTGATGACAGTAGACTTTCGTATGATGTGAGAGTGGGACCACAGCACAGCTGGCCTCATTGAAATCATCAACATCGTCATCATCACTGAAAGAATAGAGCGAGAGGCCAGGGGAAAGACGTGGGGGAACAAAGAGAGAACAGAAGAAAGATCTTAAAGAGAGAGTTGGTGTGAAATCTGTGAGTCAAATGAGGGAAAACAGTATCACAGTGCAATCCATAATCATGTAACAACCATTGAAATTTGTTTGAAATGAGTATGTAAATAGAGGCCAGAGTCACATATTTATTGTTATCAGCCAGAATGACAAATGTGGTTGTTGGATTGTTGGATTGTGGTGTGCAATAGTAGCAACTGTCCTGCATGCCAGTGTGTACAATTGGTACAACAGATTGAAGAGCTTTCGAACTCTGGCAAAAAGGTTATGTTTTGTGTGTATGTGTGTATATGTTACTGAATGTTCCATTTGTAAATCATCCCACCACACAACTGAAAGTTTCTACTTTACATCTGCACTTGTTAAATGGCTTTTTTTTTAGTATTATAAGACCCCCTTACTGTGTATATTCTATACAAGTACAATCAGGAGCCGCTCAATATATTCATCTTACTATTTTTTTTATCCAGTAAGCTTCTCTGCTTTCTCCATCTGCCTGCAACAGGGTGGAGTTTTCTCCCTGCTTCCTAGCTTGGAGAGAGCTTGTTAAATGACTGTTGGACGAAGTAGCTCTTTCCATTACATGAGTGTTTTCGACACCAGTGGGCTAAAGGAGGGGCATATATCTGTATGTGAATATGGAAAGGATTTATTTGTGTTAATGTTAGTATATACATCAATGTGTGCTTTTCAGTGCATGTTTGTCATAGTTGTTTTAGTGTTTTAGTCACTTGAGTAAAGTAAAAAGTGTCAGTGTATGAAAAAAGTGGGAGTGCACTAGAGAGCCTAACCTAATGGGACTGATGTCATTCTATCAAACTCTACACTCTGGATCCCCCCCCCCCCCCGGTTTACACCGTCAAACAGACTGTTGTGATAGACCTCCCACATACGCACACACAGCAGGGGCAGCCTTTAGACTAGTGGGAGCCACTGAGCAGCCAGCAACAGCAGCAGCTCTCCTGATCCGGCTAGACAGCAGGCTATTCAGGAGAAGGGAGGAGGAGAAGGAACAGTAGCCAAAACCAGTTCCCCCAACTGCTGCTGTAATCCCTCATGTCCCACCCTGGGGGCTCCTCTGCAGGGCTTTTCCCAGCTTAGTTTGAGACTGTACCGCCGTCCACTGCTCACACAGGTAGGAGAATCTCCTCCTGTGGAGGTGTTTCTGCCATTTCCTTTAACAAGGCTTTGACTTACTTTGAGGTGATTTGTTGAAGTGTTATAGTTCAGGGACTCAGGATGTGAAATCAGCTGAGCTGTGTGACTGATGATCTTAATTGCGCAAATCACATTTGGCTACAGTGCAGGTGATTTTAAAGGTACTGAAATGGAGAAAGTGAGGGGAGCTCCTCTTTCATGACTTATGTCTATGTTTATCAGGATGACTGATGCATTAAAAGTGTGTCTGTGAGTGTGTGCGTTCATGTGGACAGGAATGCATGCACAGTCCCTAACTTGATACTCAGTTGATACAGTTTCATGAGGTATATAAATGTTTAATGATGACTTAATTTGGAGCCTCATGTCTTAGCAGCTAAAACACTGACTTTTGTGGAGAATTCACATGAACAGCTACACAAAAATATAATAATATGGTAGTCATGACAACTACCTTAAGTTTTGATATACTGAGCTGACTAGATCACAGGTAACACTGGAGATACGTTATCCAAAAGGCATGTGATACAGCAACAGGCCATTAAAATTAAAACTAAACATGCTAGAAGCTACTTTAGCATGTGGTCCACTAATGTACCAATCAAAATAAACCCACTAACAGATTAGTAGTAGTAAACATACACTGTGATTTTCTGTGACTAAGAGCCACCAGATTGGTTTCACCAGCAGCCTGACAGGACAGCAGCTATAGTGCACCATTCCCTTGGCAAGTTGCCACAGGCCAGCCAAGGAGACCTTGCAATACCCAGCTTGTGTCCGCCCCAAGCTCACTTACAGAGCCCTGTATTCACTAAAGCTGAGATGGAGATATCTATAAGTTACAGTGACACAGACAGCCTCTTTGTGCAGCCTCTTTCCCAGCTGTAGAATCTGATTTGGTTATCAGAACATGCCTCATCATGGGTTATGTGGTTTCTTGGTAACTATAATGGGCAGGGGAAGAGGAATTATTTGAAGGTATTGTTTTTCTCTTTGCCTTCCCGACCTATGTTTAAGCACACGAACTGTCACTAATCAGTGTGGAGGATGTGAGGAAGTTGAGATTTTTTCAGACATTACACTTTTGAGGACCTGACATTGCTCCATTGATGCACTATGTTGACTGTATGAGAGAATGCTGTGGGGAGGAAAAAGGGTGCATGTAAGTCTGTGTGTGTTTTTCAACTTCAACTTTTTCAGTGTTGACTCTCAGTATGTTGAGCTTTTGTTTTGCTTTGGGTTTCGGAGGCCAGGAAAAGACTCCAGGCCTTCCTTACTCAGTGAGTCCGATTTTCCAGTGATGACTAAATTCTTCTGATTGGGGCACCCTACTTCCTCTTCACTGGACTTGGGTGTGGCTGTGCGTGAATGTACAATATGTGTGCATGTGCATTTGTGTTCAGTGAACACAATCTTAATTGCACCATTCCAACTGAGCATATGAATTCATAAATGGGTGATTAAAAGTCTGTGATGTTCATTTATGTATTGGTTTTCTATATCAGCTTATCCTTTTGACATCTGTGGGATCATTAGCAAATAGAATCAACAACTGATTCATCTTCTATTATGCTGGTATTGCTCAGGTGGCACAGATAAATCCAACTGGCTTGAGAAAGTGCAAAGCAGGCTCCTGTGATTTCATCCTTTTTTCCACAGTGCATGCCACAGACCCTGCTCATTTCCTGAAGTTGGCAGAATAGGTGGACATGAGCCAGTGTTTAATTTAACTGCAGCTATTTTGACCATGCCCACACAATCTTCCAACACTCCTGCTTCTGTCTCCTCACTCCTTGGTCTTAAATGCCTTGATAAATATTGAGTGCTTATATTTAGAAGATGTCACATTTATTTCTGTAATGGCTAAATAACTATGGCTCTAAAAATACTTGGGTAATTCAAAATTGCTCTACTTATAAATGATTGCTGATTGTTATATTTGGTTTAATACAACAAATTGGCTTAATCTGATTCTAATGAGTCTCTGTCACACTTCTTTAGAAGTCATCCATACCCAAGGACCCTTGGATGGCAGCCTCTACGCCAAAGTTCGTAAAAAGGAGTCTGTTGAAGGAACAGTCACAGCAAATGGCCTTCCACCCTCTGCTGTTGAACATGCTCTACCTGCGGTTGACCATGCCTTATCAGTGAGCAGCGACTCAGGAAACTCTACCGCCTCCATCAAAACTGACCGAACTGATGAAGCAACAGCAGCCCCTCAGGCATCCACAAAGCCAGGCACACATTCCTGTGGTAGAGGAGCCACCGTCCATCACCACGCCCCCACCTGCCCAACAAACCAACCAGTCCTCAAGAGAAATAGGGAACTGGAGCAGCTGCTGAGTGGCTTGAAGGGCTCATGCACCGACAGGCTACCTGTCCACCCCAACATCTGCTGTTGGAGGACAAGCCACCTGGTGCCTCCAGTCCACATGTCAATGGACAGTAGCATTGACCGTGGAACAGACATTTTAGATGAGCTGCCTACCAGTCAGAGGGCAACAGGACAGTCTTGAAACGCTCTCTCCACAGATGGAAGGGGCTACACCAGTTGATTCTAATACCAGTCTGAGTCACATATCAATGGCCAGGACCATGTGCCATATCTGAGCGCAGTGTCCCAGAGAAGTTTCTGGAAACCGGCCCAGCTAAAGGTTGGCATATCTGACAACCTGTCACCCTGACCCAAAGTGATTCAGCCCCATCATCGGGTACTACATGGCCACCAGAATGGCAATTCTGTACCGCTTCCAGTCGCTTGGTGCTGGAACCAAATCTATGCCACCAGCTCCCACCCGCACCACCAGTAGCAGGGGATGCCCAGCGTGGGTCTTGACTCCGCCAGCAGAAGTCCGGTGTGCCTGAGAGCCAGTAACTGAAGGTTCAGTTTTAGTCCACCTCCTTCTGTGCAGTGATGCCCAGCCACCACAGCCTCCCACAGTTCTTCAATATCGCCACAGCGCCTCCCAACAAGAGAGACTGGAACAATCTATTGAAACCCTTAATCTCCCTCATGTTGGACCTGGAACCAGGCTGTTCGGCTGGTGCCAAAGTCCCAGTGCTCCACTGCAGGAAAACAGTGTTGCAGTGACCACCCAGCCGCCCTTTCCCAGAGCCAAACCAGGCCTTCCTACCAGGGCGTATGCC